>OY856188.1:266643091-266922955 GCA_963693315.1 Diogma glabrata
TTTTAAGTCAATGTCATTTTGTCTCTTTGTTCAAATTCATTCCAAAAAGCCCGTTAGCCAAAAAATAAAACGACTATACAAAAAATAATATAAATTAGTTCAAAAATCCTATTAAAATTGTATTGCTCCGTATATTCTGTATTAAAGATTGTTGGATAAAATAAAACAAAAGAGAAGATATCGAGTGACTACAATTGAAAATGCAATGTAATAAAGTACCATATGAGTAGTATATGTAGTTAGTTATATTATATGAAAACTAAAAAGAAAAATGAAATTAATGGTAGAAAATTAAGGAAAATGAAAATGAATAAAACTCGATAGAGTGGAACGCTTAATGGTTATGCAGCTACGTGTATCATATAATCCAGTTTACATAGATATAGACATCATATGAGGAAACCATTACATCTCACTTTATTCTTTTATAAATACAATTTCATGCTCATTCCACAATTAAAGTTTCCGTAATGTATTTTGATTTTGTCTTTTAAGGGTGTCAAGTTTATTTCCACTCTTGCTGTGGAAAATGAGAAGAGTCACATTCATATATTGTTTTTCATTATGATATTATTTTTTTTTTTCATTATTATTTGGTTCATGTCTTTTTTGTCTTGGATGTTCTTTTTTGAATAGAGAGAGCATTGCATTTATTGTAATAATCATTATTTTGAAATTATGTAGATTAAATTTTTTGATTTTAGTTTGGTCTACCGACTTTAAGTTAGGTTAAGTTTAAAAATTAAAAATTTTTGAGATCGTGTCCTTAAAAGTTTTGTAATATTATTTATAAATTATAAGAGTTATGTGATAAAGGAAGAACCCAAACAGGCTTGGATATTTTATATTATCTGCAATTTTAGTGAATGATTTACAGTCTTCCGTTACTCTTATCTCATCTAAAACCAATATATTTAACGTATGTGTGGCTGTGTACTTATTGCTTGGTTTGAAAGTTTTGAAGTCTCTTGATGATCTCTTGAATATGGTGAGGCAATTTTGTTTTCGTAAAACAAAATTTATGGTTCACTTTATTTTGAGAAATAGGGTAGCTCATTGGGTGCAATTGTGACAACATAATATGTGCAATTGTGACAACAAGAATCGAGCACATAGTTTAGTTGTTTATATTAAGATATAATTATTTTCCTAAAATCAGTCGTACACATAACGACATAAACCGTAACTTTTTATCTCTTAAATGTCAATAACCGAATCATAATCAAAATTGGCCTAATGCAAAGTTTTTTATTACCATTTACAGTTCACATGTCGAAAAATGTCTAGACCAGGGATGAGGAAGCTTTAAACCATTAAAGGCCTATTATAATTTGCAAATCGTGAATAGGCCGCATTAGGCGAGTATTGTTATCAAGTTTGGGGGCTGCATCTGTTACTATAATGGCTTTTTGAACTCTATTCAAAAGAGTGCTAGACGAATTGTTAATTTAACATTAAGTCCCTACAAAAACGTTGTCGCACTGTGTCTAAACTCGTTGTTTTTTACAAATATCCTCACCAGCAGTGTTCGGACGAAATCAAATCCATTATGCCTCAAACATATTCTTTTCCCCGTTTTAACTCATCAATCTGTTTGTGCAAACAGTCAAACTGTTGAGATTACCTACTCATCACTGTCATATAGGATATCTTTGTTCATACATCGTACAATTGGAACGCGAATTAATAGTGTCGGGACAACCACAAAAGTTTGAAAAAAAGCGTCAATCAATACCTCAAAACGCATCTTGTTTTGGGACGTAGGTCTTAAAAGGTGTTTATGTATTGTTGTGACAAACAAATATTTATTAAATATATTACTATTTTTCTGGGAGCACAAAAAATAAAAATTAAGGCAACAAATGATAATTTCACAAATCCAATTTATTTTATTAATTCGATATTTAATTAAAACACATAAATAGTTCATAAAATAAAATAAAAAGATGTAAAACATAAAAAGGGCCACATAACCAATTTCATGGAACTTTTGTGTTAAAAACTTGATAAAAAACTTTATATTAGGTTCCAGCTTAGCAACACGTACCTTGAGTTGATCTTCTAAATGAACATCAGCTATCTGGGTCCTTAAGTTGATCTTGCAATTTCAATAGCACTTTTCCATATTTCAATTGAAATTTCTTTGCATCAAAAAGAAATTTTATAATATTATCTTCACATAACTGAAATAACTACATCTGTAGTTCACTCGGTGCTTTTGAGTTTGAAATATCAACTAGATATGGTTCAAATGCTAATTTCATTGTAAGAGTATGTTCTTCAAACCAGAAAAACCGTATTTTTCAATTAATGAGTCCAAACAGTTATGTAATCTTGAAATATGAAACTACCAGGTTCCTGTTCATTTAATTTTTTGGCTTATTGCGGAAAATGTTCCTAAGAAGTTTCTGATCCAGATATTTTTGTTCCTCATACAATTTAACGATTTACTCTCGCAATGATAAAACTTTAACTGAAACCATTCCCTTTGATAGTCAGCGCACTTAATAATGATACGGTAAATCTACACTGTATGTTTCATCATCTGATATAAGCAAGTTTCAAAATTAGCGATGTTGTGTTGCATTTTCTTGGACAAAATTTACAAGTACAAATAATTTGTCTCTATATAGCAGAGATGGCCAAGCTTCACTACACGTGGAGCCGCAGCACAATAATCTCTCGTAACGAGAGCCAACATAAAAAATAAAAAATTTCAAAAGTATCAGTTGTTTGGAAATATGTATTTATTTTATTGAAAAAAACAAATATGTACTTTTGGTTATAAATCCATACAAATACATATTTAAATTTTGTTACATGACATGCTTGCTGGTAGATGGCATGTTTGTTTGTAACTTGGCCGTGAATTTTCTGAAATCTGGCTCATAGTTTGTTTGCGCAGTACAAAATAATTCCGTTAAATGCTCATTTGTAAGTTGTGAACGGTGGTTTGATTTTATAAACTTCATTGTTGAAAAAAGTGATTCACAACAATATGTTGTACCGAATATGGACAGTAATCTGGCAGCAGCTTTTTTCAAATTGGGGTACTTTGATTGAGACACTAGTTTCCAAAACTCATTTGGAGATTGTGTGGCTTTGTGATGCATTTTAAGAATGTGATCTTCCTGTAGCTCTAGTAGTTCCATTTCTCCTGAGGCACTGCCATTCAAAATATAACAAGGAATCGATAAGCCTCGTTAATAATGTCAATCTCGAATGGATTTACAAGTAAATTAAGAGAAATATTTAAATTATTCAGATCATTAAATCGCAAGTGAAATTCTTTTAATAATTCTGCTAATTTACTGTCGTATTCACTCTGTTTGTTATCATTAATTTTAGAGAGTCTGTTCTTCAGACGAGGAAAGTGGTTGAACACTTTTGTTGTCGAAATCTCGTTGAAAAAGTTGAATTTTTTTAATAAACCTCAGAATCGTTTGAATAAGACCAGTAATAACTTTATCTTTTTCTTGTAATGCTAGGTAGGTTGAGGGATTGCAGATGCTCCATTATATCAGTCAAAAACATACAGCCATTAATCCATTCATCATCCTTTAATTCCAGATAGTGCTTTTCTTTTTCTTTGAGGAAATTTCTGATAGGTTCTTTTAAATCAATGAAATCACCGTTTTTTTCTTGCAATTTCCTTAAGTTTTTAATTTCGTTATTATGGTCAATTATTCATTTTTTTGGTTTAGCGTGATATCTTACTGTCGTAGATGTAGTAGCGGTTGAGGTAGCATATGTCGGATTTGCACGTATATTTTAATTCGATTTAATTATGAACTTATTCATTTTTGAATTGGAATATTAAAGGATACATTAAATTTGGCAAATTGCCTAAAGATAACATATCAAAAATATTGTTTATAAAAAATTGCAGAAAAAGATAATCATAGAAAAACAAACGAATCCAAAAGGAAAGACTTGATTTTGAGAAAGATATGTTAAACGTACAACCTTAATTAATAATACAATTAGTTAAATTTATTTATAGCAGCGGATTATAAACTTGATTCGCGAAGTAAAGTAGTATCAAACTAAAACAAAGCCGCAAAAAGCTCTAACAGTAGTAACTTCGACAGGGCGGACCTAAATATAATAATATGATTGTATTAAATCATATTATATTAAACAGCATTATAAATTATATGCATTTCTTCAAATTTTGTTATAATTTTTATGAATTATTAAATATTATTTAATTATTTCATTTCTTTTCGAGAGCCGCATTTATACTTTCAAAGAGCCGCATGCGGCTCGCGAGCCGCGGTTTGGCCATGTGTGCTATATAGTATTCCAAAATGTTGTAGATTAAGCACAAAGATTTTGTTAGTGCAATATACAATGATAGGAAATTATTGTTTGTAAATTTAAATTACTTTTTGTAACAATGAAACAAATCGTTCTTTTTTTGCCTCTCATGGAAGATGCACGATGGCGGTGCACACACTCACCAGACTATCCAGATTTAGTCCTCCTTCACAATATATTTGTTGAAAGTTATCATGGGTATCTATTCCATGTGTTCTTCCAGTAAGCGTGTCCATACCGAGTAGTTCCTGATAACATTGAAAATCTTCAAATATACCACGAATAAAATAAAAACCTGAGTCGAGTCAGTTTTATTAGTATATTCGTCTAACGAAAAATATACATCCTTTTTTGAATAATTGTGCGAAGCGGTTCTGTTACATTGTAAGCCAATTCGTGTTGTCTATCAGTAAAAGCCATTCTTGAAAGAGGTAGTTGTTTATATAAGAAAAAATTATGACTAATAAATTATGATCGATAATAATGCGTGACCAAATTATCACGCCTAATAAATAGTAACTGTGATCGATGAGACTGCGTGCCCAAATTATCATGCTTAGCAAAATAGCAAATAGAATCGATAATGACGCGTGTCCAAATTATCACGCCTAGTACTTGGTAACTATGATCGATGAAACTGCGTGTCCAAATTATCACGCCTGGTAAGTGGCAAATATAATCAATAATAGTGCGTGTCCAAATTATCACGCCTAATAACTAGTGACGATGATCGATGAAACTGCGTGTCCAAATTACCACGCCTAGCAAATGACAACTGTAGGGGATAGTAATGCGTGTCCAAATTATCACGCCTAATATCTAGTAACGATAATCGGTGAAACTGCGTGTCCAAATTATCACGCCTAGCAAATAACAAATATAATCGATGATAATGCGTGTCCAAATTATCATGCCTAATAACTAGTGACGACGATCGATGAAACTGCGTGTCCAAATTATCACGCCTAGCAAATGACAAATGCAATGGATAGCAATGCGTGTCCAAATTATCACGCCTAATATCTAGTAACGATAATCGATGCAACTGCGTGTCCAAATTATCACGCCTAGCAGATACCAAATATAATCGATGACAATGCGTGTCCAAATTATCACGCCTAATATCTAGTAATGATAATCAGCGATAATGCGTGTCCAAATTATCACGCCCAATAATAATGCAAGCAATCGAAGATAATGCGTGTCCAAATTATCACGCCCAGCAAATAATACGAGTAATCGAAAACAATGCGTGTCCAAATTATCACGCCCATTAATAATGCGAGTAATCGAAGATAATGCGTGTCCAAATTATCACGCCCAATAATAATGCGAGTAATCGAAGATAATGCGTGTCCAAATTATCACGCCCAGCACATATTACGAGTAATCGAAGAAATATGCGTGTCCAAACTAACAACTAATACGAATAATTGATAATTAATGTTGTGTTGCCCAACATGGCAGCCACACAGACAACACACTCCCTTTTATCATCATGGCAAGAACATGGACACAACACTGCACGAAGAACACTTCACCACTGGTTTAGCACAACAATTTATTTACCGATTTAAATTTACAATAATTATTAAAATTATGTCTAACACATTTACATTTTTAATTAAAAGGAAACGATCAAACGAGAACAGAACAAATGTAATGTCATTTGCACAAATGACAACGATGAAGAGAGATTCTAAAACTAAAAACTAATGTATAAATACAAATTACAAAAGAAACTTTTACTTGCAGCAACGCCACATATTTTCACCACATAACAATTAGTGAATACACCAATAAACCTTAATGGAACAATTACGCCAAAAATCTCAAAGTGGTGAAAACGCGAATCGAGCTGAAGTTAAAGGAAAAAAATGTCAGGATGACATTCAAAACAATAATAACATAACGAAGGTAAACAATATTTAAAATTTATCGAATTCAATATCCTTATTAATATCTTTCTTTTACTTCTTACAGCTAACATTAAAATATATAAAGGCAGCAGAAAGACATCAGCGCTGGATTCACTGAAATATGGTAAATTAAGTTTATTTTTTAATAATAGTTTATTTTTTTAATTTTTCTGTATTTTTAGGAAAACATGATCCAGTGTTAACACACCCAATGTATCGATAATTTAATAGTAAAAATAGTATATATTAATTAAGAGCTAAAGTGCTACTTTTTGTGTTGAGTTTGGAGGCCGAAAATTATAGACGAAACACAAAAAGTCACTTTAACACCGAATTAAATACACTATTTTTTCGGCAAACGTTTAAATTTTTTATAAATATTAAAAATCAAAATTATTTATTCTATCGTCATAGTTACGTCCAAAAAAGCAAAAAACATTTATATTTGTATAAATTATATAAAAAATAAATTTTTTATGAAAACAGGCTTTCAATTCAAAATTTCATAATCTAATCAAAATATTTGTTATTTTTTGTTGTCATAGTTATACAATTTGTTTGAAAAAATAACAAATATTTTGGTCAAATTTACTTCTTTTGAAAAAATTCATAATCTCATGTTATATGTTACTTTTGTAGCCCCCGTAAAAGTATGGATGGAAATGACGACACTTTTTCTACCGTTGTAAAAATATACATATATAAAGTTACTTTACTGTCGCCGTAAAAAAATGGTGTTTATTTACAGTCGCTTTGATTATATGTAATAAAAGTAAGACTTTACCCTTCTCCCAAGCGACTGTAAAGTTAAATTTTACAGCCGTTTGCCGGGAAAATTCGAAATAGTCGCTCCCAATTAACCTTCCCTATTAAGATCAACCATATGAGGAACTGTGTGAGGTTGAATCTGTTAGACTTCTTGGAGTGGATATTAAAAATAACCTGAAATGGAATAAATATGTGTTCAACCTCGCTAAATCTGAAATGAAAAAATAAGGATCCTTGAGTCGACGTAAAAAGATTTTCAATCCCGATCAAACTTCGCTGATTTATAATTCCTTTATTCGTCCATGTATGGAATGCTACTGTCATGTCTGGGGAGGTAATTGCCAGTCAACAATAAAATGTCTAGACTCTGTACAAAGAAAAGCAATACGGTTGATTGGTAATACCGAACTAACTGATCAGCTTGATTCACTTCCGCACCGAAGAAATGTGACTGAATTTTCAATTAACTATTAATCAATTTTTATAGATATGTCATCATAACACGGGTTTCCATTCATGTCATCCCATAAACTTTTTCGTTTGAGATGCGTGAAAATTAGGGATTTTAAAACTCTTGCAATCTTTCTTATTGAAAAATGTGCTTCGGTAGTCCTTAAGTCTTGTCCAAAAGCACACTGATATGCTTCAAACACCAAAAGTGTTGAATTTGATTAGCAAACGGTTTGGATCAATTTTGTATGCTTTGTTGTTTACTGAGGAGCGTGTAGTCTTTTGGTAGTTTGCATGATATTTTAGGCCCTTATTATAGTGCTTTGTAATTGATTCATTACTTTAACTTTCTCATGTTATTTCAGTCTGAAAAACAAAGTTTTAGATTAATTTGAAATTTTTCAAAATCTTACTTCTACTTTTTTGGCATTTTTCGATATTTGGACAAAAATTCGTTAATTGAATGTGATATGAAAATTTTGAACAAAATTAGAAGTAAGTGGAGGGGATCTCGGGCGACCTTTTGATCCCATTAAAATGTGCTGTGTCAAATATTACTTTATGTTCTGTCATTTGATTTTCTACTGAGTACATAAGCTTTTATTTCGGTTTTACAAAACGATTAAAGTTGTTGGGCCAAAGTTGGCCTTATTTGTCAGAGTTGGCCAAAGTTAGGTTCTTATTTTTTTACTCGTTTACTATTTTAAGTAATTAGTAATTTTAACCAGAAAATACTTTTATAACCAGAAATCGAAACACTTGTGCAATTTTAGTTTTTTCGTTCAGAACGTTATGTTCAGAACACTAAAAACAATTGCACCATATCTGTATTCTGCCAAAAACTATATATGAAAATATTAACACAGACCAAAGTCTTGATGCTCTGGCGCCTAAGGATTCAGTCCATTTATGTTTAACTTATAAAAAAAATAGCGCTAAAACTAAAATAATAAAACTGTTTAAAGTAAACAATCAAGTTTCAAAGCTTAATATTTGACGTATCAGATGAAAGCTCATCGTTATCATTCTATTTTTAGAACACTGGTCTCTTTTGCGGCTTATAGTTAAAATGCCTCAAATATTATTAGCTGATGAAGTATTTTCGTGCATTTTTATTATTAAGAATAAATGAACAGTAAATATCCTTATAATCAACAAAAATGCCCTAAACTAAACTATCAGGGTCTACGAAATCGGATGAAATAAAAATTTGTATTCTTATCATCATCACATGTATCTCTGTGTGTTCCTTCCCAATAATAAAGTAAAAATATCTCTATAGAAAAAGAAAAGAAAAGAAAAATAATACTAAATTACATATTTATATATCGTAATTTTTTTTTGCTTCTCTGTCCCATAAAAAATAATATTTTCTTATCACGTTTTAACATTTATCGAGTTAAGAATTTATTTTTTGTTGTTTCTTTAGTTTCTTCTCTTCGTCCTTGTGCGTCTCAGTGCTTAAATTAAAGGCGAAATCAGTCATAAAAGAAGAGGAGGAAATATTATGAAGATATTTTCATACTGCTAAAGTTTGAAAGATTGGAAGACTGTCAAATCAATCAATAGAAAAGCTTTATGTAAAATTATATAATCTTATTGCCGTTCAATTAGGGAGAATTATTTCTTAATTATATATTTTTTTGTAAGAGCTCGGGCATGTCACGTAGGATTGATACATACAAATATAATTATATTCAATATTTCCAATTTTAAGTAATCTTATATACTTAACTATACGAAAAACGTTTAAATGAAAAATTATAAGACAATAATATTTTGATAGTGCTTTGATTTATTTCCAAACTAAATTTTGACTAGAAATTCTGTTTTTTTTTTGTTCCTTATGGACAAATGTTTATGGACATTTTTATCGAATTTTTATGGAAATAGATACAATATTTATACAAGATGACATCATATGTCTGCAAATTACTTCAGCCTGACCAAATATAATTTTATTCATGTTCGTAAAAGTTTTGTCATATGTATTAATGGAAAAACTTGTGTTGTTATTTAAGGAATGCTTTTGAAACTATTAGTTATTGTCGACATTTTGGTTTTCTATCACAAAACATGTCCACTTCTAAACAAAGCTTCTATTGTAATTAACACTGTTTGCCATTGGCTAAGACTATTTTGATTTCTAAATGTCATTGAATACTACCAACGCTAAATAAGCTGTTAATTTCTACTTTAAATTGTCATTATTGGTACAGTAACATTGATCACAGTCGGGATCAAAATTATAGGATCAATAAGTTATAAGGATATTACAAACAGATATTTCGACAACAAATTATTGATATGATGTAAGATATCAAGATATGACATATAGAAATATAAGATTAAAAATATCTTTCCTACTAGAAACAATCCTCCACTACCTTCCTGTTTGGGCCGGACGGACTTCCTATCAATTTTATTCTTATTGTTTTGTTATGCCTAATCTTATTGACTAAGCTTTTGCGATCCTTACCAAATCCTAAATTTAATATGGCGAACTTCTTATTTGAATATAAGCTGTTGGAAAATTCATTTTAAGTAGTTCAACTGTTAATATGAAAACTAGAAAGCTAAAAGATATAATACCATTCACCACAAATAAAGAAATAAAGAAATAAAAAAACGAAATAAAAAGAAATAAAGAAATAAAGGTATAAAGTAATAAAGCAATAAAGAAATAGAGCAATAAAGAAATAGAGAAACAAAGAAATAAAGAGATAATGAAATAAAGAAACAAGGAAATGAAGAAACAAACATATAAAAAAAATGAAATATAAAATGCTTTAATAACTGCAACTTACCTACTGACAAACAAATATTGTTTTTATTAATAAAAAACCAATCATAGTAAGAAAACGTTTACGCTTACTTTACATTCTAAGGGTCGAACCAGTTTTTATAGCACGTTATTTTTCTTTGTCATAAAGAATATTATGTAGCTTCCTTTACTGTTAAATATTCCGATAGAATAGCCATTTGCAATATCTTTAAATTTAAAAAAACTAAAGAAAAGAACAAAATTTATGTTCAATAAAATTAATCCGTTAAAAATTGAAAAACTTATTTTTCTCTACTAAACACAAGAGGTGTTCGTAATTTGTGGTATACTCTGGTATACACACTGGTAGTAGGGGTACATTTTTGATACTTTTCTTTTTTTTTTCCAAAAAAAAAGACGTAGTATGATTCAATACTTTCATGAATTTCTTAAATCCTTTTTACATTACGTGTAGTATTTTTGCTTAGATGACAAAATAAAATATATTTATAATAAAATGTAGATAAAAGCCGATTGAGATATGTTCTGCGATAGGGTCATTTCCATAAAATATGAAAAAGAATCGGGATTACTTTTCTATATATATTATGAAATAACTTGAACGGTTTATTTAAGAAACATATTTATGGTGGACAAATTTCTGATGATTTAACAAAAAAGACTTAAATAACTCTAACTAAGCTTCCGGAAATTTGTTTTAGCATAAATTGTGCTATTTTCTAACAACTCTTCTTGCTCATCAATTTTCATACACATGAATATATTTTTATATTAATATTGATCGATTTTTATAGAAAATTGTTTTTCTATTATCATCGGATAATTAAATTGAAATATATTGAAGCAAATTTTACGATGGAAAATTAAGATTAATAGTAAGAGCGTTGTTGGTTGATGAAGTTTACCCTCTGCTAATTTTTTGCAATCTCATGAAAACTTTGAAGCTTCTCCTTTTTATTTAGAAATAGTTTGACAGTATGAATCAAACGAGTTGCATATTTAAATAAATAAAATAAAGATATTTTCAAATAACGTTACAAAGAACTAGGACTTAACGATAACTAATGTAGTCATTAAAAGTTTGTTTAAATTATTGAAGAAGAATGTTGAACTGCAAACTATTCGTACAATAAGCTGTAATGTAAAAATTAATTAAAATTAATTCAAATTTTGCAACATGTGTTCTTTTCTCTGTACTGTTCAATTTCGAAATTTCATGTCATCTGGCTACATAAATGAATACCTATCAACGCTTAACAGCTTTCGCACAAAAGTAATCTGGAAAGAACTTTCAACGGAAAATCAACAGCGAGCCTTACTATGACGTGTAATTGTAAAATGACACATTGGCTGTTGACGTCACAGGCAACACGATACCTACAGTTAAACAGCAAAAAAAATATTTAGTCAAACAAAACAGATTCAGTAAACTCCAGATTCACAACAGCAAGCTAAAATCTCTTGCAGACACTGACTGTGAAAACGATAAAAAGGCCACCAACAGCACATAAAACGCTGTAACTCTCGCAATATCAATTATATGACACCCGCCCAGTCTCTACAGTTGAGTCAAACATCATAGAAAATCTTCAATCAACACACACACTGCAATGTCCATTGTAGCTGGCGTCACTAATGGCAGTTAACCATCACAAAAATCTGCTGACGTATCAATTTCATCCCACTATTCTCGAAAACCATCAGAAAATACAATTGATCATTTTTTTTAATCGGCGTTCATGCTCCATGTAGGAGCGTTGCCAGGCTAATCAGCTTCGAATATTCACCACGGTCATTCGCAACAGCGACGTAATTACCATGGCAGCCGATTTTTTTAAGGTCGTTTATTACGTCGGTCTCCCATTGTAGTCGGTGTCTACCTCGCGGCCACCCACTCCCTGGAGTACTAACGTACATTTTTCTAATCATTTCAGACTGTGAATCAGCTCGTAGAACATGCCCAAACCAAGCAATCCTATTAAAACGGATACAACCTTTTATATCAGGACCCTCAAGAAGGTCTCTGATATCAAAGTTATACCGGGTTCTATACTCTCCATCGTCTGTCTTAAGTGGACCAAAAATGTAGCGTAGGATCTTACGCTCAAATACAGATAAATGCGATTCGTCATTTTGAGTAAAGCTCCACGTTTGTGACCCATACATCACAACCGGTCTAATCAATGTCTTGTATAACTTGAGCTTGGTGTTAGCTGATACATACGGCGACCCAAGAAGAGGTTTAATTGAGTAGAAAGTTCGATTACCTGCAGCGATTCGAGCTTTTATATCTGTAAGTATTCTGTTGCTTGAGTCAAGCATTGATCCCAAATATTTATAAGCTTCAACTCCCTCAATTCGTTCATCGCCGCACATCAAATCTTTCTTCTCAGCCTCTCTTGAAACATTCATATGTTTGGTTTTATTGTAGTTAAATTGCAGACCAATTTTTCTAGCACCACTCTCAAGCGATTTGAAAGTCTCACTCATAACAGCTTCACTTCGGCTGGGCATTACAACATCATCAGCGTAAGTGATCATCTGTCCTGAGTTTATTGACAAGATATTGTTGTCAGTCAGTAGTTTCTTTTGACGGCACACATATTCCAAGGCTAAATTAAAAAGTATAGGAGAGATAGCATCACCTTGTCTTAAACCGGAGTCGACTTTAAAAAACTTTGATATATAGTTCTCTATTCGTACACAGCATTGAGAGTTTTGTACTATCATTTTGCATAGTGATACCAGTTTACCAGGGACTCCCATTGACACCAGAGCTGACCATAGAGTCTCCCGTTCGAGAGAGTCGTAGGCCTGCCTGAAATCAATGAAAAGTTGGTGCACAGGTATGTTGAACTCTCGCCACTTTTCCAAAATCATCCTTATTTACGCTTCCTTATTGAAGCTTTCAATCTCCTCACACTGTCTCTTCTACCATTCTCTCTTCGTTCGTCTACATAGCTTTGTAACGGCTTGTCTTTCCAGTTTATAGTTCTCGTTCGTGGACCTGGTGTTGCGTCCTTGTAGACATTTCAGATAGCAATCTCTTTTGTATTGAATAGCGTCAAGGCATGCCTGATCCATCCATGGCTTCTGGGAGTGGAACTGTGGTTGTCCAAGTATTTCCTCAGAAGCGCTTAAAACAGCATCTCTGAGCAAATACCATGACTTATCGACGTCTCCATTAATGGTTTCTGATTTCTCCAATGGTACTTATAGATAAATTTAATTAATATTAATTTCAATTTACTAGATAAATTTCATTGAATTTAGTTTGTTATAAAACTTTCAATAATTTTCACTCACTTTTTATAAATATAAAAATATTCAATTGTTGAAAACCTGCTTCTACGTATTCGACTATAAAACGATCATTTCATCCATTTTGATTATCGTTACAATATCCATACAATTTTACTGTCAAAACTTTGGCGCGAAATTGTTCTTCAATGACATTTCTATCATATGTTTTGTTTGTTATGAAAATAGTAACCGTCGCGTTTAAATCGTAAATATTTGTATTCTTGTAATATTTAATTAAAAAAGTTTATTTAAAATTAAAACTGATACAATAATTATAATTATTTTGATTTGTGATTGTGTAATAGTGAAATTATAATTGTATTGGAACAAAATGTCGTTATTATTAGCCGATATTGATGCAACATGCGCAGCCCTTGGTTATAATGATGGTGAAAATTATTATATAGAAAATGATACTATAGCTGGACTTAAGGTATGTGTAGGATAAATACTTGTGAAATATTTTTAGATGTTAATATGTTTCGTTCTTTGGTTTTAGCATTTAATTTGGTTTCTTCGTCGTGATGGCGATACTCATGAATTTCGTCGTCATATTGGCCGTAGTAATATATTAGAAAGTGATTTGATACCAATGTTAATTGATCATTATGAGAATATTGAATTGTATGACGTATTGCTGAGGTAATCTTAAATTTTTGTGATTATTTCGATTTTTATGTTGGTGGTTGGCATTTATATTAACCAATGTCTAGAGACAAGAAAAATTGGTTGTAGAAAAACATTATAACTCACAAGAACAATTTATTTTAGTAAATATGATATTCTAATCTTTGTTTCTTCAGTTTGGGTTAACGAGAAAAAAACGTGATGTGTCTGCACCATAGTTTTCTTAAAGAAAACATGTTCCGTTACTTGAGCTGCAAAATTCATATATTTTGTTTAGTTACTTAATATAAAAATGGTAATTCTATGCATTGTGTTGAAAGCATAAGAATTTTTTAAACTAGGTTGCTTAGGTTAGTGGTGGAAAACGGTTAAATTAACTTACCATGACTCCAAAATTGTGCTGCTGAATTTTGTCTTCGTGTTTGATTTTTTTCTGATATCTAGCGTTTAGGATGTTTAAAAGGTTTATAACGTTGTTTTTATTGTAGCGATGGGTGCGAAGCTAATCCTCGGACTTCAATGCCCAAATTCAGGAGCTCTGCTACTGGCCTGGGGCGGCTCCACAAATCTTTTGTCGTCAGGTCGGTTGAGTTTTCTGTACAATTGAATTGCGGGACACTTGGCAATAATTTCGTGGTCAATTCTATTCATGTAATTCATTAAGATACGTGACTGACCGTATCTTAATTGTAATAGAATGTATCTGTTGCTGAGAGCTAGTTGGACCTCTTCGGCAGCGATTTGTGGTGGCTTTCCATTTACTTTAGATCTCTATTTGGAGCGTAGTTTCATATTGTGTCTTCAACAACATTAGTGTGGAATATCAGCCAGTTTTATACTTAAGCTCGTCGATGTTATCGGTGATTTGGTTATTTCTGACATCATGCAGAAAGCTTAACGATTTGCTTATCATTTCATTATATTTACGGACCGTCGTTATGTTACATTTCTCATACAGGGAATCTTCGTGAGCTATCAAATGACATCCGGTTGCGGTTCGTAAAGCTGCTTTTTGTGTTGTTTGTAGCTTATTCCAGTAAGGGTCAGCGGCTTGGATTGCCCATATAAGTGGATCGTGGTTTATAATATGTCATCCTGTACCTTATGTACCTTATTATTGTATTTTTATATTTACTCCATGAACTACCAGCTTGCACTGCTGTAGTGCTTTCAATAGATTTTCAATCTATAATCCACCTGCTGTGGATGAGCATTGCGTCAAAACATTTGGTAGTTCGAGTACAACTAAGATTGTTCTAACACAGGGTTGTTTTTGGTTCAGAAGGTTTGTAAGATGATCTCTTTGCTCCAGGTTTTCCATTTTAAAGTGCCTATTCTGATCGTTTTCAGATATTTGGTATCTAGAGAGTATTTAGAGATGTATTGAGTGTAGTAGTGAGCTAGTTCAATCCTTTGGGTCCAATGTGCATGGTGAGCTAAGATGCCGTTGCCATCATTGAGCACGATGGCTAAGATGCCGTTGGACCCTATACCTTTTTATGGCTTAATTTTTCTTATTGCGTTTTCAACTCCTTCGAAAAATATGATAACCTCTAATTTATCAGTATTAAGTTTGCGCAGATGTTTTATTATTAACCTCCTTTCGTTCTTATGTTTACGTTGCTTTTCTGTAGACTGTGTTAAATTTTGTGGCGCATTTCCTTCCTGTGTTTTTCGGTAAGGATATCATCGAAGGAAGGAAATCTAAAAAAGGTTTCGTTTCGCTTAAACCTACAATTCTATGGGCTTTACATTTGTACGAGCTTTGCACCTGCTTGTGGATCTAGGTTATTGAGGAATCCATCTTATGAAATTTTGGTCTATGTAATATTTTATTAAATGATAAGATTTATTGTTGAGCCATCCATTCTTTAAAAAAATGCGTCCATCAAAACGTGATCACAAATGTTGTTGTGGGACTCAGGTCATAACTATCGTTTTTTTTAAGAATCGGGCAGTCGCGGAAATTTTCAAAATTTTTTTTTACAAATTCGGTATCAATCAATCTGGCTTGGTCGTCTCCCGAAAACTTTATGAGATGGGGGTGGTAGGATCCACCCCCAACCAACCCCGTGGGTGGAGTTGACACATTAATTGAGCAAAATATGTCATGTGGGATATCGTTAAAATCAGAATTTCATAACAAATACAATCTCCCATATTGCCCCTTGATCAGTGACATAACCATTTTTTACTCCCAAGGGGGTACCCTTATCGTAGAAAAAAAGTATTTTTTTGCATGTCATGTTTGGTGTCGATTTCAATATAATCGGAAATGCTGAGTTCAATGATAAAAATGGGGGCCGAACTCGTGGTAGTCCAAAAAGGGGTGGAGGTTGGGGGGTCGGTTATAAAAAATATCGAAATTATCGTCATAATAAAAATTGGGGTCGGTCTCAGGGTAGTCCAATATTAGGTGGGGTTTGGGGGGGGGTCGGTTATACAAAGTATCGAAGTTATTATCACTATCGATTTTTACATAAACGAGGATGCTGAGTTCAATGGTGATGGTAAAAATGTTGACCGGACTCAGGGTAGTTCAGTTAGGGGTGGGGGTTGTGGGTCTGGTCATGAATAGTATCAAAATTATCGTCATTATTATTGATTTTAACATACTTGAGGACGGTGAATCCAACAGTGATGTTTAAATTGGGATCAAAAATATAAGGGTGTCACTAAAGGGTAGGAATTTGGGCTGAAAGCAGAAAATATATTATGGGTACCGATTTTGAATAAATTGAGGGTACTGAATGCAATGGTGATGCTGAAATTAGTATTTGGGATCCAGGCAAGAAACTAGAGCATAAGAGTTTGGGTCTAAAATTAGGAAAATGTTCAAATATACATAATAAATATTGGTTTTTCTATGAATCGAGAATACTGAATCCAATGGTGGTCTTGGAATATGCAATGAAGCAACCATAGGAGCAAAATCAGAAGCTGGAGGATAGGGTAGAGAATAAAAAAATGTTCAAATATACATTATACACCAAGGCTAGAGCTACTTAGCAAAGGAGCCCCTTAAAAGTGGGTTATTCTTAAATATTAGTTGAATTATATCGTCAAATTGATGTATCGTCGAAACATGGCAGAAAAATATTTTAAAATTATTAAATAAGAAAAATAATAAACTAAAATAGCAAATTTTTTATATTTCTTATATTTTTATTATTGAAATGGTTTATGGATACGGTTATGTCACCGATCAGGGGTTAATATGAAGGATTGTATTTGTTATGAAATTCTGATTCTAACGATACCCCACATGACATATTTTACTCATTTAATGTGTCAACCCCACCCACGGGGTTGGTTGGAGTGGTGGTGCAAACCAACTTTTGGACTCAAAAGTTGCGCCGGGCTGAATAAAAGATAATGGTGCCATTAAATTTTTTTTATCTCTGCCTATTTATTTTATATAGATTTTTATATGCTAAAACTTAAAGAGGGTGTAAAGGGGTTGGGGTGTGTCCTACCACCCCAATCTCATAAAGTTTTCGGGAGACGGCCAAGCCCGATCGATTGATCACAAAATCGAGTCAAAAAAATTTCCAAAAACCACGTTTTCTGCCCGATTCTTAAAAAAAAAACGATAGTTAAAGGGTTTCTATTTGTTGTTGTGGCACATTTTTATTCTAATTATACAATACTTTTTAATACAAAAAAATGACAGCCATATACAACGCGCAATGTAGCGTTTTGTGTTACAGTGTTGTTAATTGCAGATTTCGCATGGAGGGATTACTTTTTATTGATTTATAACTTTCAAAAATTTTTGATCTACGAGTGTGACAAGCCCGCGTACTTCAGTTAATGTTTTTGTCATATGACTTAACATGAGAGATCACATACCACTGTCAATGGCAAAGAGGTATCACTAGACAAGGTGGTTTCTTAGGGCTGCTGGTCAATGAATTGTATTCAGTCAAAGGTAGCACCTTCAATAAAATGTTCTTTGATGATGGTAAGCTATTACTTGTTGAAAGAAATGAGTCTTCATATAACTCTGTATCTGGTCTATAATCATTGAGAAAGACCTTGCGTCCCATGAGCAAGGAATATGCCACTAGCTGGATTATTGGCAATCCTATTTTAGATTTGTTTCTGATTTGCTTAATTGTATTTGTCTCTTAGGTCGCAGTATGTTGAAATTTGCACTATGATAATGTTATGCAAAACATAAATCAGACAAATGGTGAAATGGTAAAAATCAACAGTTGTATCGTTCGTTAATCGTTACAACATTAAACAATTAAAACTAATTTACCAAAGTTATTCATTTTGAATTTAAAATTTCTTTGTTTTGAGCTAAACTACGGTAAAAGCCATCTGAGTTTTCCAGAATCGGTAATCCACCAACCACACATTTTGGAGATAAACAATTCAAACATTTTTTTTTCTCAAGATTAACACATTGATCATAAAAAATTGAAAACTTGAATATGAGCTCCAAACTAGTTACTTTTTGGATAGTTGAATATTCCACCATTCCTATTTTGTAGTAATACAAGTTTATTTACACATAAAAATGTTGTTTGATCTGTAATAAAAATTAAATTAACAGCCACATAGTAGAAGAAAGATTTCTTACTCATGGTTTTGGTTATTAAAATAGGTACACAACACATAAATTTTTTGTTATAAGCAACCAATAACCATAAATATATTCCCCAACGCGAAACCAAAATAACTATCAATCTATTATGTTCTTAATTAGATTTTCTTTTATATTGTAACACAAATTTATTAGTTTCACTAAAACTTTTTTTTTAAAGATAAATGTTAGAACTTTTGTTTCTACTCTAGATTATTGGTCAATTTATCATACCCAGCGCTTTTATTATATAAAGAAGAACTTCCAAAAGATGGACCAGGAAGACGCAACTTTATTGAAATTGTTGAAATTCTCCAAGGGTATAAACAAGCATTTACTAACAAACAAATTTGGTCAGTGTTGGGTATTCGATTTCAAACAACTCTGGATACTGTAAGTAGTTTTTTTGTTTAACGTTAGAATGTTAAACTTATTTTGTGTTAATATTTCAGGATATAGCATTTCGGAGTGATGACGAAGGATTAGTTATTGAACGTATTCTATCACTAATTCGTAATATTTTACAAGTTCCTGTTGATCCAGAAGCTGAAAGACGTACGGATAATGACGCAAGTGTGCACGATCAAATATTATGGTCGTTGCAACAGTCAGGTGTTTTGGATTTAATTCTGTTCATTCTACAATCGAACTATGAAAATCAGTATCATTTACATGCCCTCGAAATTATATATCTTCTGTATCGTGAACAATCTCCAGAAACGTTATCAAATGCACTACTTCAACGTAGTATGGCGGAAAAAATGCAAGATGAACAAGAATTAACAACAATTCGTCGTCGTGAAAAATTAAAGCAGTTGAAATCCTTACCAAATTCACGGCATTCTAGATTTGGTGGAAGTTATGTACTGAAAGATGTTAAATCAATTTCTGACAACGATATAATCTGTCATCAATCTCTTGATAAAGCTTTTAAAATGGATTTTGATCGAGAGAAAAATATTAAGAAGAAATCATTTCGTATCGCGAAAGAAGAAAATGTGATACATCGTCGCAGTGCATTATCAGTTCGTGTTTTCTTACGTGAATTTTGTATTGAAATTTTACAATCAGCTTATAATAATTTTGTGAATAGTGTACGACGTATGTTGGAACGTGAACTGAACAGCGGACATGATGATTCATATCTTCTTTGGGCAATCTCATTTTTCATGGAGTTTAATCGTTTAACCGATTTTCGCCTTGACCTGGTCAGGTATGTACATGTTGTATTATTAAATTTTAATCTTTAATTTTAACTTGTTTGTTCTTTCATTTTTCTTATAATAAACTTAAGATGATAATCATAAAATTTAATTTATAAATTTTTCTGTTTTTTTTTTTAAATTAAAACTTTTATTTGGGTCAGCTTCATTTATTATTTTTTTGATTGGGTTAAAAACATTTTAGTTAGAAAACATGAAAAAATTGAAAATGTTGAATGGATACTAAAGATTTTATGATGATGACTATGGGTTTACAAAATGTAATGTAAATGTTTGTAGAACGTTTTGAAATTAGTTACAAAAACAGTTTTATTCTGATCTGTAAAATATTAAAAAGCTTTGAACTTTTAAATCTTTTAAGTGCTGATATGAAAAACGTTTGGTTTAAATTTTTTTACGACCATAATAGAGCTTTATTGTGTCAACTTAACTCGTCTAATTTATAGTATTTACTTTGTGTTCTTGTGTCACACGGCCCACTTCTTAGGCATATGACTCATTTTGCACTTTTCGTTGTGGAATGCTGTTCCGCAGTTGTTTGTCAATAAAATATTGTGCTGCGCGTATACCACCAAATCCTCTTGAATATCGTGAGTGTGCGAGCTATCATGCGTGTTATCTGATTGCGTATTTTTTAGGGTTCCGTACTTTGAAAAAGTAAAAACGGTACCCTATTGGTGAGACTTCGGCGTCCGTCCGAATTTCTACATAATCAATTTACTCACAAACTCTAAGTGTTATCAACTTGAATTTTTCTACAGTTATTGGCGATCAAATAAGTTTTCAAGTAAGCTTATTGGATCTCTAACTTATTTGATCGCTAATTTTTCATATATCCGAACTGATCAGCTAGAGCTCTGATTATTTTTCATTCATTTATTTAAAAAGAAAAATTAAAAATTATATGCTAGCATATCTCATTACCACTTTTTGAAATCATTGATTCTACGTCAACAAAATGTCTACGCAAAAACTTTATTTATAAGCGTAGCGAAGCACGCCGGGCCCTCCTAGTAATAACTGAAAATATAAGAAAAATTTGCTGTCTCTAATAATATTTAAAAACAAAGAAAAATAATACGTTTATTCCCCCAAAAGCATTTCATAAACTAAATTTTCTTATTTCGAAAATCATAAAAATAATAATAACTGAAAATATAAGAAAAATTTGCTGTCTCTAATAATATTTAAAAACAAAGAAAAATAATACGTTTATCCCCCCCAAAAGCATTTCATAAACTAAATTTTCTTATTTCGAAAATCATAAAAATAATAACAACTGAAAATATAAGAAAAATTTACTGTCTCTAATAATATTTAAAAACAAAGAAAAATAATACGTTTATCCCCCCCAAAAGCATTTCATAAACTAAATTTTCTTATTTCGAAAATCATAAAAATAATAATAACTGAAAATATAAGAAAAATTTACTGTCTCTAATAATATTTAAAAACAAAGAAAAACAATACGTTTATTCCCCCCAAAAGCCGTTTATTCCCCCCACTTTTTGAAATCATTGCTTCTACGTCAACAAAATGTCTACGCAAAAACTTTATTTATAAGCGTAGCGAAGCACGCCGGGCCCTCCTAGTAATAACTGAAAATATAAGAAAAATTTGCTGTCTCTAATAATATTTAAAAACAAAGAAAAATAATACGTTTATCCCCCCCAAAAACATTTCATAAACTAAATTTTCCTATTTCGAAAATCATAAAAATAATAATAACTGAAAATATAAGAAAAATTTGCTGTCTCTAATAATATTTAAAAACAAAGAAAAATAATACGTTTATCCCCCCCAAAAGCATTTCATAAACTAAATTTTCCTATTTCGAAAATCATAAAAATAATAATAACTGAAAATATAAGAAAAATTTACTGTCTCTAATAATATTTAAAAACAAAGAAAAATAATACGTTTATCTTCCCCATAAGCATTTCATAAACTAAATTTTCTTATTTCGAAAATCATAAAAATAATAATAACTGAAAACATAAGAAACATTTACTTTCTCTAATAATATTTAAAAACAAAGAAAAATAATACGTTTATCCCTCCCAAAAGCATTTCATAAACTAAATTTTCTTATTTCAAAAATCATAAAAATAATAATAACTGAAAATATAAGAAAAATTTACTGTCCCTAATAATATTTAAAAACAAAGAAAAATAATACGTTTATTCCCCCAAAAGCATTTCATAAACTAAATTTTCTTATTTCGAAAATCATAAAAATAATAATAACTGAAAATATAAGAAAAATTTGCTGTCTCTAATAATATTTAAAAACAAAGAAAAATAATACGTTTATTCCCCCAAAAGCATTTCATAAACTAAATTTTCTTATTTCGAAAATCATAAAAATAATAATAACTGAAAATATAAGAAAAATTTGCTGTCTCTAATAATATTTAAAAACAAAGAAAAATAATACGTTTATCCCCCCAAAAGCATTTCATAAACTAAATTTTCTTATTTCGAAAATCATAAAAATAATAATAACTGAAAATATAAGAAAAATTTACTGTCTCTAATAATATTTAAAAACAAAGAAAAACAATACGTTTATTCCCCCCAAAAGCATTTCATAAACTAAATTTTCTTATTTCGAAAATCATAAAAATAATAATAACTGAAAATATAAGAAAAATTTGCTGTCTCTAATAATATTTAAAAACAAAGAAAAATAATACGTTTATCCCCCCCAAAAGCATTTCATAAACTAAATTTTCTTATTTCGAAAATCATAAAAATAATAATAACTGAAAATATAAGAAAAATTTGCTGTCTCTAATAATATTTAAAAACAAAGAAAAATAATACGTTTATCCCCCCCAAAAGCATTTCATAAACTAAATTTTCTTATTTCGAAAATCATAAAAATAATAATAACTGAAAATATAAGAAAAATTTGCTGTCTAATAATATTTAAAAACAAAGAAAAATAATACGTTTATCCCCCCAAAAGCATTTCATAAACTAAACTTTCTTATTTCGTTTTTGTTGTTTCGTGTTTTTTTCTCTTAAAGCAGGCTACAGACCTTCAATCAATTGAAAACGAAAATAAACGAAATAAAATTTAGGGGATTTTACACTAAATTTAATTTCGTTTGTTTTCGAATTGATTGACAAATTGATTGAAGATCTGTAGCCTGCTTATCGTTTTTGTGAAAAAAAATATATACTTGGGCAATTCCATTTTCATATTGTTTGTGGGAGGCCGTTGAATTCAAAAATACATATTAATAGTCTATAACTTTTTTATTTATGATCCGAAAAATCCCAAAAATCTGTCAAATCTAAGTTACACTAATATCAGTTAGCAGTGAAAATTTGAAATGAATCAAAATTCGAATAAAAAAGCCTTAGGCTGTACAAAGTTTTTATTTAGCATATTAATATATAAGATTTAATGGACATAGGTAAGGAGATAGTAAAACAAAAGTTTTTTTTAAGAAATCGATTTTGGTCTGGAAAAATCGAAAAAATGGAAGTATTTAAAAAAAAATTTTCGACTGCTTAGTTTTTGAGTTATTACCAAAAATGAGTGTTTTTTTGTCCCCCCACCCCTTAACTTCAAACATTTCAAAAGAAAAAATATTTAAAAAAAATTATAGGTGTTGGGAGCCTAACCCTGGGAAAAAAAATTTGTTAAATTTGGAAATCAGAAAGAGATAACAGACGCGAATTTCAAAATAGAATTTAACCTGGACGTGAAGAAGGACCAGACTACCGAATCGGAACGTGAAACGTGCGCAGCCTGAGCGCTCCTGATGCTCTTATAAGTCTAGAAACAGCTGAGATGTATAGGATGAGATGTATAGGATGGAT
Source organism: Diogma glabrata (assembly GCA_963693315.1). Taxonomy (NCBI): domain Eukaryota; kingdom Metazoa; phylum Arthropoda; class Insecta; order Diptera; family Cylindrotomidae; genus Diogma; species Diogma glabrata. Next base: position 266,666,915 of record OY856188.1, read on the forward strand.
ATTATTGCTCTACAAGAAATTAGACAGCCGATAATCGGAAAACAAGATATGGATAGTCACTTTCTATACTGAAGTGTCATCCTTCTCGAAGAGAATTTGGAACTGGCTTTCTTGTTGGTGCACGCATACAAGAAACCGTTATGAAATTCATCACGGTCAGGAGAGGATCTGCTACCTACGTGTACGCGGTACATATAACAATATTTCTCTTATTGCCGTGCATGCACCTACTGAAGCTAAGACCGTCGACGAGAAGGATAATTTCTACATAGCACTGGAAGAGGTTATGAAACAAACACCAACACGCGACTTCATTATGGTTCTTGGTGTTTTTAATGGGCAGGTTGGAAGAGATATCTCTTATGGAAATGTGGTGGGTCCCAAAAGCCTGCATTTTAATTCGAATGATAATGGTGAGAGAATGGCTGAGTTTGCATTATCAAATAATTTGAGAATTGCCAGTACGTTCTTTCCGCATCGATCGATTCATAAGCAGACTTGGGTCTCACCGAATAGAAACACTCGAAATCAAATTGATCACGTTCTAGTAACAGCATGTTTCTTTTCCAGCGTTCTGGATATGCGATCCTTTAGAGGTGCATACATTGGAAGTGACCGCTTCCTCGTATGTACTACGATAAGGTTCCACTTCCCAAATCCAGACATTCCAAAATTCAATCAACGGAAACGTTTTAACATCTCATCATTAAAGAATGCTGAAACAGAAGAGGGATTTCAAAACCATATTGCCGAAACATTGGCTAAATCAGAAACCATTAATGGAGACGTCGATAAGTCATGGTATTTGCTCAAAGATGCCGTTTTAAGCGCTGCTGAGGGAATACTTGGACCACCACAAAACCACTCCCAGAAGCAATGGATGGATCAAGCATGCCTTGACGCTGTTCAGTACAAAAGAGATTGCTATCTGAATTGTCTAAAAGGACGCAACAACAGGTACACGAAAGAGAACTATAAATTGGCAAGACAAGCCGTTACAAAGCTATGTAGACGAACGAAGAGAGAATGGTTGAAGAGGCAGTGTGAGAGGAATGAAAGCTTCAATAAGGAACATAAATCGCGTAACTTCTTTCAACAGGTTAAAACCTTAAAGAAGGGCCCTCAAACTAGATCGACTGCTATTCAAAATGAAGATGGGGAGCTACAAGTAGACCTTAAAAATATTTTAGATACTTGGGCCGCTTATTTTGAGAATCTTCTCATCTTAAGTGACCAGCAACAAGTCGGGCGACGAGCAAAGCTTATTCGTGCGTCAAAGGTACATGTAGACGAACCAACCAAAGAGGAATTCGAAGCGGCGCTGTCAAAATTAAAACGCAATAAAGCACCTGGTATCGACGATATCACATCCGAAATGATTGTACATGGTGGCGAAACTCTATCCTTAAGATTGTTTGAACTTGTTCAAATGATCTGGAGGAGAAACCATGCCATAGGACTGGAACACAGCTATGCTGATACCAATCCATAAAAAAGACAATCGCCTACAATGTGCAAACTACAGAGGAATTGCTCTCCTTTGCACAGCATAAAAGATCTTTTCCTACATTTTGCTATCAAAATCAATCCTTTTGCTGAACAACTGTTTGGAGAATATCAGTGTGGTTTCCGGGGGGCCGATGCACTTTTCTCAATAAGGATGATTTTGGAATAGTGCCGAGAGTTCAACATACCTGTGCACCAACTCTTCATTGATTTCAGGCAGGCCTACGACTCTCGAACGAGAAACTCTATGGTCTGCTCTGGTGTCAATGGGAATTCCTAGTAAACAGGTATCACTGTGCAAAATGACAGTACAGAACTCTCAATGCTGTGTACGAGTAGAGAACGAAATATCAAAGTTTTTTAAAGTTGACTCCGGTTTAAGATAAGGTGATGGCTATACTTTTAGGTTTCCTTTTTTTATACGGAACACTATTGGTGAGAGTAAAACGAGTTTTTCACATTATATCGATTATCTAGTAGTTTACGGCTTGAAATGCTATGAACTTGAAATTTGAAGTGCGTATAAAACTAATTTGTCCACATGAAATGACGGATACAAATAAAACTAAAGTGGTTTTCGTTTGGTTTACAGGGGTACGATGTGAGAAAATACATTTTTTTATAGATTCAAGTAGGGTATCATATGAAAGGGCTTCATTTCAGTATTCCTTAAAAATTTATTTTGGAATTTTACACCTCACCATTTTTTGTATAATTGTGAATAATGACGTTTTTTTCGTGTTTTTTACCTCGATTAGCTCCGAACTGATCGAACATTTTCAAATAAAAAATATATAAAAGTGTCATATTCTCATAATTAGATTTATTAAGGGGGTTGAAATAAGATGGGGTAAAAAAATATTTAAAATGTGGTCAAGTGGGGTGTCATTTGAAAGAGCACTTTATTTAGAACACATGGCAATTTTTTTAGAATTTTGCGATGCACAGTTTTTGAGTTATTTTCAAAAAAGTGCAACTTTCAGACCGGCCCCCCCTACTTTTCGACACTGATTGACAGAAAAAATTGAAAAACTTCACAGAGCTAGGAAATTTGGTAAATTTTGTATGAAAATTATAGCGAGGTCTCAAATAATTATATTTCTGTGTGTTTAGGGGACCGGTGTAGAGAGGGTAAAAAAAAAACCTTTTTTGACCCAAGCGAGTGGGGTGTCATTTAAAAGAACACCTAATATAGAATTTGTTGCAATTTTTTTTAGAATTTTGCGGTGCACAGTTTTGAGTTATGGACAAAAAAGTGCAAAATCCAGACCGTTCCTCACCCTACGTTTCGACACTTTTTGACAGAAAAATTTGTAAAAATTCACAGAGCTAGGAAATTTGGTAAATTTTGTATGAAAACTATAACGAAGTCTCAAATAATTATATTTCTGTGTGTTTAGGGGACGGGGGTAGATAGGGTAAAGAAAACCTTTTTTGACCCAAGCGAGGGGGTGTCATATGAAGGAGCACTTAATATAAGAAACATTACAATTTTTTTTTAGAACTTTGCGGTGCACAGTTTTTGTGTTATTGAAAAAAAATATTTTTAGTATGTAGCCTCTCCACCCCCCAAAATTTCAACACTAAATTGACCGAAAAAATAATGAAATTTAAACCATTTACAAACTGGTGTAATTGAATCTTTCTTGAGTTACCATAAACAACCTGAATTAAAATTTTTTTGCCATTTTTGATCAATTTAGATTTGATTGTAATTTACTATTGACATTTACGATTAAACATTTATTTTGTTATGTGTCTATGGTTTGGAAATATAAGGACATTACAACACAACTTTTTGTCAATAATTTTTGATATTGTGTTCTTTTACATTCACGAAACCCTTGACGAGCGAATTTTATTCGCACTTGTCTGATTTTTTTTTAATTTAGCCTTGGAATATGTGTGCCGTCAAAAGAAAGTGCCGACTAATAACAATATCTTGTCAATAAACTCAGTACAGATTACTTACGCTGATAATGTTGTCATCCTCGGCCGAAGTGAAACTGTTATAAGACTTTCAAGTCGCTGGAAAGTGGTGCTAGAAAAATTGGTCTGCAAATTAACTACAATAAAACCAAACATATAAATGTTTCAAGAGAGGCTGGGATTTGATGTGCGGCGATGAACGAATTGAGGGAGTTGAATCTTTTAAATATTTGGGATCAATGCTTGACTCTAACAACAGCATACTTACAGATATAAAAGCTCGAATCGCTGCAAGTAATCGAACTTTCTACTCAATTAAACCTCTCCTTGGATCACCGTATGTATCAACTAACACCAAGCTCAAGTTATACAAGACATTGATTAGACCGGTTGTGATGTATGGGTCACAAACGTGGACCCTTATACAAAATGACGAATCGCATTTATCTGTATTTAAGCGTAAGATCCTACGCTACATTTTTGGTCCACTTAAGACAGACGATGGAGAGTATAGAACCCGGTATAACTTTGAGATCACAGACCTTCTTGAGGGTCCTGATATAATAGGTTGTATCCGTTCTAATAGGATTGCTTGGTTTGGGCATGTTCTACGAGCCGATTCACAGTCTGGAATGATTAGAAAAATGTACGTTAGTACCCCAGGGAGTTGGCAACCGCGAGGTAGACGACTACAATGGGAGACTGACGTAATAAACGACCTTAAAAAAATCGGCTGCCATGGTAATTATGTCGCTGTTGCGAATGACCGTGGTGAATATTCAAAGCTGATTAGCCTGGCAACGCTCCTACATGGAGCATGAACGCCTTTAAAAAAAAAGTCCAAAACTGATTCTAATTTATTCCTCAAATATCCATTCTATATATACAATTTTTCAAACATAATTCCCCTTGAAATTAAAATACTAAAACTATGTACGTTCATTCCCTCCCAAAAATCATGGGTTTACGTTTGATTTATTTGATTCCGATTTCATAGTAAATACGAAATTAGATTTTCTTGTAGTAAAATGTATTTTGTAATTGTTTTGTTTTAATGGGTTAATTCATTCATAAAACAAATTGAGAATCTGAATCATATTGGCATGTATGTTTATTGATTCAGTAAGTAGATGGATGGTAGATGGATTGTTGTTGAATTGTTTGTTGTTTTTGTTTAAATTGTTGTTTTTTGTTTAATTTATACAACCGTCGCAAATCACTATTCAATTACGAAATATAAACGATCAAGCTAAACCTTTATGTGAAAATAGATACAGGTTGACAGAAAATGTTGAATATAAGCGCTTCTTTGTAGAACTTGTAGAATGTTTTGTGATAGTTAGTTCCTAGAAATTTTCTTAATATTTTTGATATCTTTTAAACGTTTCTGTTTTTTCAATCAAATAAATAGTATTTTTAATGGGCGGATCAAATACAAAGCAAAAATAAGCTCCCTTAAAAACGTTCATTGTATTCCAATTTTACTATTGCATTTCTTTAGAATTTTATTCTATGCAAATAGAAAAGAAAAAACTGAACTACAAATTTTCAATTTCTATACGTAAAATGATCATATCAATTGTTATGTTAAAGTACCTTTCACAAAAAACATCTCTATTAGGTAAAACTATATATATACGTTATTTTTGCTATTTTCTATCTGTTAAGAGAGTTTTCTCGTTTATATAAAATGATGTATGTTTGAGTAGTGATATGTTTTATAACATATCTACGTGGATTTAAATGACGCTTTAAGAAGATAAAATTATAGTAGGGCAATCTTTCAGCAATAATGGTGCTATGTTTGGTATAACATGATAATCCATACGAAACATTTACTAATGCTCTAAATCTAGTTTACTTTTCAATAACCGGCTCATATTTCTATAAGTTTGCTTTGTCATTCCTGTTCTTGTCTTAATCTCTTCCCTACTATCCACTTCTCGGTCATAACCGAACCCATGTACTATATACCTCTTGACTTGTTCTAGTCTTTCTCCTTCCCCATGCACTTCCATTTCTTCTTCAACTTGTATGATCTTAGTACTTTTCTGATTTCTATTCAATCCGTATGTTACTTCCATACTTGCCAATTTATTCAACATTTCTTTCTAATAACACCTTGGTCCGCAAAACGTATTTATTTTACTTTTCTTCCGCCTCACAGTTTACCACAGACCTTCCTTTCTAGCATCCAACTGCCATCTCTTTTGCTTATATGTTGATAAAAGTTGAAGTGATGCAACAACGCTGTCTCACTCCTTTTCCTATTTCCACCTAGTCTATCATCATATGCCCCATTCTCATAGTTACTTCCTGACCTTTATATCATTTGTTTATCAATCTTCCATCTCTCCAGTCCAGTCTTTTATATTTCATTATTTGCATTAACTTTTCCTATAAAAAGCAGTCAAATTCCTTCTCCATATCTGCGAACTAAACGCTTATCGTTTCTCAGTTCTCTATATGCCGCACTCTAATTTTGCTCACAACACCAATATCATCCCTTGATTCTATCCCTCTTTTGAATTCGAACTATTCATCTGCAATGCTTTCTTGCATTATACTAACCTCATCATCCAAAAAAGAATTCTCAGCAAGATTTTTTCAACATGCACAATCAAGCTATTCGTCCGATGTTCTTCACACTTCTTTGAACCTCTGTTCCTTGCTAGTGGGATCATTATTGTTTCTTTGAACTTTTGGAGCTTTCTCCACTCTGATAAATATTTTTACACAATGCTGATAGCTTTTTCAATTCCCACATCTCCTGCAGTCTCCATCCTTCATTCCTTTAATTGCATTTTCGTCCTGCAGTATGCTTTCTCCCTTATAAATTTTCTCTCCTTTCTCCTCCCCTTCCACTTCCACCCTCACCGGTTTGTCCTTAGTTCCGCACAGATGTTCGAAATACTCTTTTCACCTTGCTAACACCTTTTTTTCTTCTGTCAAAACCGTTTCTTGTAAATCACTAATCCTCACCAATCCTCACTTCTTTGCCACATCCACCCATCGCTTTACTATCAAATGCCAATTCATTTATCTTGTTGTAAGATTAATTATACGTTCCTGTCCTTTCTAGGTTCTCTATTTCTTTGCACTCTTCATCATATTATTCTTTTCTGGCTCTGGTTTCTATTCTCAGCTCTGTGTTAAGCTTTTCCATACATCCTTTGTTATTTCATTTTGTTAATAATGGCGTTATCTTGCTTTATCCACTGCTTCTTAGTTCTCTTTCCATTTTTATGTACTACTTCTTCCTCACATACTTTCTTTATGGCCATCTTCATTCTATTCCACTTCTTTTTTGTTGATCTTCGTATCTCTCTAATATCCCTTTCTATTTTACTACTAAATTCTTCGCTATCCAGTGCCTTCAGCTTCTCTAGATTTCGATTTCTCAATATAAATCTACTCTCCTCTCATTCCTATTTCCCAGTTCATATTGCCCAACCAAACCATCAACCCTGCTCTTAACAACTGCTGCGTTCCAATCACCCATAACTATTTTGCAGCATTCTTTGCCTTATTCCTCCAAAATGCTTCGAATTCTATCATTAAACAGAATTTATATTTTTTTGGGATACTACAACTTTATTTAATGTTTATATAATAAGAACTACGCGAAATCTATAACATTGGGTAGCCATTAGTTAAAGTATTTTATGGATATTAGCTTACTATATCCAGAACATTTTTGTACAATAAGGAATATGCAGTTTTTGCCATGAAAATTTGTGTTTGTTGAACGATCAAATTAAATTGTCATGGAATCTCGAAACTTGTGAACTTTCATCTGGCATCCAGCTTAAGTTATATGTGCAATCTCCATTAAGTTCTGGACATGGCATTTTCAATTATACGTTTGTAATGTGGGCTTATAATTGAAAAGAAATTCCTTTTTAAACAGTCAAGAGATCTTTTATATGACCCTTTCATTTAACTAGGTTTTCTTACAACCTGTAAAAAAAGACGGAAAAATTTAGATTGAAATTTAAAACGAAAAAATATGGAGGGGCTGAAATCTCACAGCTCTGAGATATCAAGACTTCGGTCTGGGTTAAGGATTTTGATATAGTTTTCGGCAAAAAACTTGTATGAGGACATGGTTTTTAGTTTTGGGCAGCGATGTATATCAAACATAGCTCTTTGTTAAAGTACAAGTATTTTTTATCTCTGTTTAAAAATTTATTACAAAACTTACACGAAACATCAATACGTTGCCGGAAAATTATAATCAAAATTCCAAAAATATTGTTAAATTAAATAAAATCAAACTTTTTCAAAATTCCAAAAATATCCCAAAAATTAGAATAAAATCAAATATTTAAATTTTTTATAAATTCCAATAATATTTCAAAAATTCTTAAAAATTCAAACTTTTTCCAAAATTCTAAAAATATTGCAAAAATTCTTACAAAATCAAAAATTAAAACTTTTTCCGAAATTCTAAATATATTGCAAAATACAAAATCAAAAATAAAAACTTTTTCAAAATTCCAAAAATATTTCAAAAACTATAACAAATTCAAAAATTTCCATGTCCAATTTCATTTTAAATTACATTTACGTCATAAAAACAGCTACATTTTTTTTCCAAAAAATTGGCTAAAAAAATAAATAAAATCTTTTTTTGACACACTTGACATTATTTTTTGACAAACTTATAATGCCATAATTCTCTATAATAATAATTAAATATCATGTCATACAAACTATAAATTTTATTTTTTTCTAAAAAAAATTGGGTAAAAAATAAATAAAAACCTTTTTTTTGACACACTTGACAACATATTTTGACAAACTTATAATTCCATAATTCTCAATAATAATAATAAAATTTCATTTCAAAGAAACAATTTTATTTTTTTCCAAAAAATTGGGTAAAAAACTAAATAAAAATCTTTTGACACACTTGACACCTTTTTTTTGACAAACTTATAATGCCATAATTCTCAATAATAATAATAAAATTTCATTTCAAACAAACCATTTTGTTTTTTCCGAAAAATTGGGTAAAAAAATAAATAAAAATCTTTCTTTTGACACACTTGACAACATTTTTTTGACAAACTTATAATGCAATAATCTAGTTTTTGATCTCACATACCAATCCCGACCATCAAGATTTCTCCAAATTTAATGTTCCTACTCGTAATCACTTAAAATGAACGTTTTTAAAGCCAAAAATAAGAAAATTTGCTATCTTTGACACACATATTGATTTTTTTGACACACTTCCGGTACAGTTATCGAACACAGCGTCCTTTCGGACCTGTCCCTTGCAAATACCTATTTTTAGAAAAAAAAATTTTTGAAATCCCTCCAGCCGTTTTCCCTGCAGTGTAGGTAATGAGGTAATGACGGCGGCCGGTGGCCGGCCTACAGACAGACACACATTTTTTTTTTGATTTTTTAGAATCAGTAGGTCCTAAAACGTCGAGAAATGCCAAAAAAGTGGGTGTAAGAATTTCACTTTGAGCTCATGAATGTAATACTTAGGTCTTTTAGACCGAAGTAACTTTTCGTAAATTAGATGCACACATTAGATTAGTATTTGATTAGTAATTTTCCTTAGATCGCAATAATTCCAAAGGTATTGTGCATGGAAAATAAAAATGGGCTGCGTGGCGTATTCAATATACAAGGTTGCCCGGCAAAGCATGTGTGTAAAATATGTAAATAATAGTAGTACATATTTTGTTAAATGTAAAACTGATTGATTGATGAAATGTAAAACTGAAGCAGAATTCCTGGTATATGCATTACTCCGCCCACTTTTGTTTATAGAAAATGGCGGTCTAACGAAAAGTACAAATCTGAAACTTCTAAAATTGTAAATCTAATGGAAAAAGTACTTGTATTTAATAACATTTGTATGTTTGATTTGGTTGCTGTTGTTGTAAATATAAAACATAAACGCATATAACCAAAACGAGCTGAAACAAAACAAATCTTAAATCTTATAGAAATAGAGAATTAAAATTCAATCAACACGAACATCAGTTTCCTCATCATCCATCAAATTTCTTTATCAACAAACAACGTTCAAATTCTACGAAAATAATATAAAATTGTATAATTTTACAGGCAAAAATTTTCCGAAAGCAAATACGAAATGTATTTGCTAAACTAAACACTATGAAATAATATTCAACCATTAAAACAACAAAATATTTTTCAGTTTATTTATTTAGTTGGTTAGTTTTTGTCTGCATATGCAGATAAAAGAAATAGTATTTTAAGATCAACAAAACCTTAAAATCATAACAAAGCTTTTTTATTTATTATATCGCTTTTGGTTCAATATTCTTAAAAGTATGACAACCGTTACTATATTGAGATTATTTGATAACGGGTTTATAGATAATGTAATTTCTCTCATTACAAAGAAAACTGTTGTAGAAAATGGAGAGGATATTTTAAGGTTTACCTTAATTTTTTTAAATCATTTTGCGACATAGAAACAAGAGTCTAAACAGCCGAAAAAAAATTGTTTTTGTTATATCACGTCAATCGTTTCTAAGGCAGAACAGTTGGACATCAAGAATGCTAGGATCATATCGGACTACGAATTCCATACAGCAGTTTAACAATTTTGCTTGGCACGGAAAACCTTTCGTCTTTTGTTAGAAAATGCGTCTAAATTTAATTTTAAATTTGTCTTTTTGACATGAATGAATCAGACACTGCTTGGTCTTGTTAAACTGCTTATAGCACTGCTTGGTCTTCTTTGTAGAAAAAGGTGAACCAGGCTCGTTTTGCCTTCTTTAATTAATTCTGCTTTGAACATGTCTAGCAAAATTTAGATTTATCACAAAAGCTGTGAAGCTTGGGATCGTGCAAATTTTTAAAACCAGATAATACAGGGCCAGATCTACGATCACTTAGTTTTTTATTTTGGATTTTAAGAACTCGTCGCCCAATTCGGATTATAAGAATTCGTCGTTCAAGCAAGTAAGTTCACATTTTGGCGACTAAGAACTTCGCATAAAATTATTTACTTATTTTATAAAAAAATTTCAATTTTTATTTTTCAAAAATTGATATTGAATTGATATTCGATAGAATTTTTTAAAAACAACTGGAATTCTCGAAAAATCTTGAAATTCTAAAGATTCGGACTTGCCCGAAATGTTTAAAATTTATATTCTTGAGATTCAGGATGGAAATTCTCCAGGATTTCTCGAGAATTCCCGTTAGGAGTTTCCCAAAGCCCAACTCTAAATGTTGTTGTAGCTACGTTGATAAAGTGCTACTCGTTCGATTCCGTTTCTAAATTCAGAAGCTCTGCTCTGGTACCACAGATCCTTCTCCGTCAGGTCCGTCGCATTCTCTGGACATGTAAATATGTGGTCCACATCATGTGGAGTGCCTTCACATGTGGGACACTTGTCAATAATTTAGGGGTCGATTCGGTTCATGTAATGATTTAATATTCGTGATCAACCGGATCTTAGTTTCGCCAGAATGCATCTAGTGCTGCGGGGCGATTGGTTTCCTTCTCCAGCGACTTGTCGTGGTTTTTTCATTCAGAACTCGATTATGAACATAGTTGTTTACTGTTTCTTCTTCCACTTCTGTATGTAAGCTCATGTCACCACCATTCTAGGTGGTGACACCATCAACAGGATGTCATTGTATAGATGTTGCTCTTTGTGGCAGGACCATATGTATTGTTTAGATAGCATCTCATTGTGTTCACGGACCGGCGTATCAGAAACTTAAGGTGTCCATATTGGTGCTGCATAGTTTAGAATGGGTCTACCTATGGCTTTGGAAGTTGTGATAGCTATGTTCTTTTCCTTGCCCCATGAACCTCCAGCTAGCGCTTTCAATGAATTGTTTCTGCTTTTCAGCCTCGTGTTGTTTACCTGTTCTTCGTGGAAATTGAACCTTAGAAGTGGGTTGAATGGCACTGTCACGCTTTTTAACTGTAGGAAGGAGCACGTTGTCAATGCGGATGTTTAGTTTTGTATTCACTTACTTCGTCCAAGTGGTGAAATGTGTGGTAGTGAATTTTTCTGACGATAGTATCAGCTTTCTGCTTCTAAATCATTTATTGAAAGAGTTAAGGTATTTGTTCAACATTTCGGTGAGTTGTTCCAGATTGCTTCCTGTGGCAAGGACCGTACAGTCGTACTTTCTGGTGGAGTAGGTAAATTGCTTAGGTAGAGATTGAAGAGTGATGGAGAGAGAACTCCACCTTGTGGTACCTCTTTTCTGAGTGTTCTCGCTTTTGATTTCGTATATCAGAAATCCACGTATGTTTGGTGCCGTCTTAAGTAGTTACACAACCAATGCTTTATTATGCCCGGCAAGTTGGTATTCAGGATGTCATTTAGATTTGTGTCAAACGATTTTGATAGATCTTGTGCGACTAGTATTGTTCTTGCACATGGTTGTTTCTGGTTCAGACCATCATTGATTTTCGACCAAGGAATTTCCGTCATTCCGTTTTTTTTAAAAGGAAGCAGCTGTCACTTTGTCACTAATTTTGTTACAATCGACTCTCAACTGTTTAGCTCGTTTTTTTACCACTGTGTTATTCTCTGCATTTCTGTCTGGAATTTTTTGCACGTTGTACGATTTGAAGCCGGTCTTGACTTTAATTCTGCGTACTGACTTTTCTGACAAGCCTTTTGACTTTTTGAGTCAATTTTCGATTTGAGATGTACCTCCATTTCAATGGACGCTTCGCAATTTCAGACACAGCTTTCCGCACCTTTTTTGGCGAGTGAAATCCTTCTGGTCTGCCACCTTCAGACTTTCGAGTGAATGTGAGCTATTCCTTGAAGTTCTTGATGACTTTTGCTGCCGTTTGTCTGGCCACTTTAGCTTTTTTTGCAATTCGAACGAATGACCATAGAGGATTTTCATTAAATTTTTTAAGAATAATTTAATTAATTAATTAATTAAAACTTTCAAAGTTTTCGCCATTGTAAATTCAATTTCGGTCGTACAAAAACAAACAAAAAACAAACATTGGATGACATAATGAAACAAGTATTGCACAAATTACTGCATTCAATTTTATTGATAAAAATAAGGGTGTAAAAGTTATGTCAGTTTTTCCATGTTAACGTTTTTGCTGCCTCAGTCTTCAGTTCTTATGAGTAGCGTATATTTACGCATACATAAGCAATTCGTAAACAAGGTAAATTATAACTGGAGATTGTCGGGTAGGTGACTTCGTTAGTAACTGAGCTAGTATTGCATAAGCTAGGCAGATTACACAAATGACTAAACTGGATTATTATCAAAAATGTAGACAGATATTTGATATAGATGGAAAATTCTTATCCATGACCATAAATGAAAAAATATCGGCGCGAAGGCTTCATGAAATATTATTAAAAACTATTGCAAATATTTAAAAGTTCCAACAATTTTTAAAACAAATGAAGGCTTTGTTAAATCTTTCGTCACTGCCACTATAGATGGAGGTTCAGACGAAAAGGCCATATCTTTTGCTAAAACATTTCAAGAAATATAATAAAGATGAATTGCAATGCGTTTACATTTTCCCTGTCAATTGCCTTGCCATGAAGCTCCAGGTCGTAGTAAATTTAACCTAATAGAGCGGCGATTAAGTGACATTTAACTTACGAGCTTGTTGGACTTATGACATTTGAGTCGTGAATTTGTTGGTCATATTACCTTGATAAACGTGGATGTACTACTGATGAAAACTTAGAAATTTTTGATCATGTTGGAAAACAGTTGTAAAAGTTTGGAAAATAATATAGTAATAATATGACATCCTGTAATTGCTTAGTAAAAGTTTTGAAAAAATTCATGCATCTTTATATTTGAGATGGTTAGATGATTTTTTATTTTTGGTTATACACGAAAGTAGTTTTGTCTATACAGGGGGATGAGGTAGAGGTTTGTAATCATTGAAAGGTGGTTACATAATTCCGGATATATTCTTTTTTCTACTTTACGCGAGTGAACTGTCCTTTGCATTCATTGGCGCACATCTTGTTGTTGGTCGCTGGAGTACCATTCAAATGATATTTCTATCTTTCCACTTTTGTCCTGCAGATTAAACAGCCATTTAATTAATGGTTTGTCATAATTTGTGCTCGGTACTCGTGCATTGATGCCACACTGTTCCAGTCATTTTCTCCCCGTGTCTCGTTTATACTCGTTAACAAGTGTCTTTAATTTTGTTACCGTCTCTTGAATTCTTGAGTTACTTGAATGATTGACACGTAGTTTGTCTGCAAGAACGGCTGAATCGTTTGAGAGATTTCCTTACTTCTGAGATGTTGCCATATAATAAAAACGTTCCTCCAACTTTCCTCACGATGCTGCGACATGTTATTTGCCATAGAGGTTGAATGGTATGAGGATTTTGGGCATTTTATCCTCAATTTTGGAATTTTATACATTCGTAAAAACATTCGTTTATTGGGTGTCACAGTTTCAAATGACCTACTCTGGAACGATCATGTAATGGCGATGGCAAAAAGCGTGTCTAGAAAACTCGGCCTCCTAAATAGATGCAAAAAAATTTTCACTCCATACCAATTGCTCCATGTTTATAAGTCCTATATTCGTCCCTGTATGGAGTACTATTGTCAAGTTTGGGGTGCTGTTTTCATCTTGGCCCTCTTGGACTCTGTTCAAAAGCGGACTATTCGAATTGTGGGTGATCGAGATTTGACATCAAAACTTGATTCCCTACAACATCGTCTCACTGTTGCTGACCTCGTTGTTTTTTACAAATATCGTCATCAACAGTGTCCAGATGAAATCAGCAGCATCATGCCTAAAACTTCTTCTTACCCCCGTTTTACTCGGCAATCGGCTAGCGCAACCAGTCAAACGGTCGTGATCTCGCTGTCATACTGGCAGATCGCAGAAAGACTTCTTTGTCCGAACTGCATACAAATGGAATAGTTTGCCGGAACCCATAGTCTCTGATGGTTTAAATCCGCAGAGGTTTAAAAAAATCGTCCATCAACCTAGGTTCTAGGGTTTTAAAAGGTATTTATGTTTTGTTGTGACACATATTTGAAACCCTATAACAACAGTTTTTATTTAAAAAAAAAAAAATTTGAGTGAAAGGAATCTGCCTTAAAAAAATTAGTAAACTTGTTACGATTTTACGAATTTGCATTTTATTGTTGATCTTGTTACAGTTAAACTATAGAATCCGAAATGGAGCTGGCTCTGGTTTCGTTTGCAGAACACGATTGTTATTTATTGTTGTTCGTTGGTGCGCTGGAGTTATTGTTGTTACTGTTGATTTTGTGCGAGCAACGCAATGCGCTTTATAGTTGGTATTTCAATTTACAAAATTTTATAAACTTTACCAGCTTAAATGGAGTAGAAATTCACAATCCACAATTCTACCTGTTTGTTTTGTCAACGCCAACAGAATTCGATGTTGTATTTGTAGAAAACAGACGTTTAGCTTTCCATAATTATTTTATCCATTCAAATATTTTCAAATTCAAATATATTTCCAATAACTCAAAATCATTTTATTTTTTTGTATTCTTTGATTATATCTCAAAATTGAATAACAAAAATATTTTAAATATAAAATGTCAGCAAAAAATTTTCTGTAATATACATTCAGAATTATTTTCCTGACCGTACATCATATCTCCCTTTAAATCCCATTTTATTTCCATAAAACCTTTTTCCTTTCAAAATAAATTACTATCCATCTCCAGTAAGTGTGACAAAAGTTAAATTATGTGTAGGTATCGTTATTTTTTCTAAAGAATTTTCTCGTTTCCATTATGTATTATAATTATGTGTTATTTTTTTCCTTTCTTTACAGTGAATCTCTTAGCTTAGCATGTTTTCATTGGGTATTGACACGAGTTCAACATAATATGGACATGATAGGTTCGGATAAAAAAAATTCTCGACTTTGGTCACGTCGTCTTCATATTGCAATAAAAACATATCGTGAACTTTTGTATAGTTTACATACATTACAAAGATTTAAAGATGACGAGAACTATCAGGGATTATTCAAAATGATACAAAATAATATATTCTATGTTCTTGAATATAGAGAAACCATGTTACATCTAATAATAAACTACAAAGAATCACATAATACGAAGTTAGTAAAAATTTATTCCTTGATAAACATACATTTAGTTTAATTCGTTTTTGCATCTAATATTAAGAATATTATTTATTTTATGAGATTTGATATCATAAAATTGTTATCTTATTTATATTTAATTTTTCGTTATTTGTTTTTTGTTTTCCAGAGCATATCTTTGTGATGTTATTGAGACAGCGAATTTCTTTTTCAAGATGATGGAAAAGTTTAGTTCGGATGGTGTTGTTGTACAACAGAAAAAAAGACGACAACCAAAACCAAATTCAAAAAAATCCAAACAAAATAATCAGAAGAACAGCGGTGATGATGAGGTTCATATATTATTTAAACTTTTATTTAATCTATTTTGATGAATACTCTAGGATTTTTTTATGTTTGTTTTTATTACTAGTGCGTGATGCTGGTGGCATGAGTTTAGTTAATTGAGAAGACTTATTTAAAATTTAAATGAAGTAATTTTTTTGCGATGTAAAGACAAATCTAGTAAATTTAAGATGATGATAAACTTTTGTAGTCATGTAACTTTTATATTCAAAATAAGAAAGTAGTTGAAATTGAATTTTGTTCCAAAAGTTGTCATTTTGTATTTTTACAACTTTTCTAATGAGGAAGCGTATTAAGGGGGGTATGGTTTTAAAGACGAAAAAAAGCTGTTTTAGGACCTAGATCTTAAAATCTGGCTATGTGTTGCTGTGACAATGCACATATGCTAATTGCTATTACACAACACTTCGTATTAAAACAAGTACTGCAATTTTTTTTGGAATAAATTATTTTACAATATAATTAAATTTGAGGGCGCCATTTGCCTAATCTGCAACCGTCGCTGAAATACCTTGATCCGGCACTGGGTGTGTCCAAAGGAGTAGAATAGACAGTATCGGTAAAAGACGATAGTTCACTGAACGATTGAAATTAGTACTTGAAGATAATGAGTTTTGAGTTAAGTCTTCTTCAGATACTTCCTTACAGCAAGGTTTCAATCTGTCGATGGAAACTCGAATGTGTTGACCTTTACGGTCAATAGCGATTATCAGCGGCGCTAATGACTGTAAAAGACTTTCGTATGGTGCTTGGAGCGATTTACGTACTAAGTAAGAAGACATTCGAACAAAACTTGAGAGCTTTAAAAATGAAAACTTTAGAAGCGTGTATTGAAGCAACAGAGTTTTTCTAGTTTTTCCAGTTGTGGAACGAAATCGGACTGAGAAGTGGAGTTAGAATTTTGGCTAGTACCGAAGACTAGCTCTGACGATGAAAATTGGCTATCTTCACGAAAAATGGTTCGTAAGCCGAGTAATATTGATGGTAGAATACGCGTCCAGTTCGTCTGGTCATAGGTTATAATAGCAGTTTTCAGGGTTCGGTGCGAACGTTCGATGAGTCCGTTACACTTAAGATTGTAACTTCTTGTTCTTTTACGTTCGAAACCGATAACGTTAGACAACTCACTGCTATTGCGTCACCGAAGCGATAAATAAATAAATAAATTGAAAAAATTACGGGCGTCGCGCCCGCAAAATCGAAAATTGTGTATGTCGCATACACAATTTTTTGCAAAATCGAAACATACGACGTGTTAACCATTCTGTAAAGAGTTTTCGTATTGTTAAAAAATTGGGCTTGGCTTCCGATAAAATCATGTTTTAGAACGGTAACCAGATTTTTACCACTTCTTGCATAAATACGTGATATCATCTTTAAAACGGAAAAAAGAACAGCAATTTATATTAACCTATCGTTACTCATCCATTTAATAAATAAAAATATGGAGGGGCTGAAATCTCACAGCTCTGAGATATCAATACTTCGGTCTGGGTTAAGGATTTTGATATAGTTTTCGGCAAAAAACTTTTATGAGGACATGGTTTTTAGTTTTGGGCAGCGATGTATATCAAACATAACTCTTTGTTAAAGTACAAGTATTTTTTTATCTCTGTTTAGAAATTTAACCGAAACATCAATACGATGCCGGAAAACTAATATAATTTAGTGAAAAGATGATACACTCAGCAAACTACTCAAAAACCTCTCCATTTAGCGTTTCGAGAAAATATTACAAAATCACAAATTCATATTTCTTTCAAAATTCCAAAAATATTGTAAAAATTAAATAAAATCAAACTTTTTTCAAAATCCCAAAAATATTCCAAAAATTAGAATAAAATCAAATATTTAAACTTTTTCTGAATTCCAATAATATTTCAAAAATTCTTAAAAATTCAAACTTTTCCAAAATTCTAAAAATATTGCAAAAATCATTACAAAATTGAAACTTTTTTCAAAATTCCAAAAATTATAATAAAATCAAAAATTTAAAATTTTTCAAAATTCTAAAAATATTCCAAAAATTCTTACAAAATCAAAAATTAAAACTTTTTCCAAAATTCTAAAAATATTGCAAAAATTATTACAAAATCAAAAATACAAACTTTTTTCAAAATTCCAAAAATATTTCAAAAACTATAACAAATTCAAAAATTTCCATGTTTCCAATTACATTTTCAATTACATTTACGTCATAAAAGCAGCTACATTTTTTTTTCCAAAAAATTGGCTAATAAATAAATGAAATCATTTTTTGACACGCTTGACATTATTTTTTTGACAAACTTATAATGCCATAATTCTCAATAGTAATAATAAAATTCAAACAAATAATCAATTTAATTTTTTTCCAAAAAATTGGGTAAAGAAATAAATAAAAATCTTTCTTTTGACACATTTGACAACATTTTTTTGACAAACTTATAATGCAATAATCTGGTTTTTGATCTCACATACCAATCCCGACCATCAAGATTTCTCCAAATTCAATGTTCCTATTCGTAATCACTTAAAATGAACGTTTTTTCAGCCAAAAATATGAAAATTTGCTGTTTTTCAAACACTTTATGATTTTTTTTAAGACACTCCTGGTACAGTTATCGAACACAGCGTCTTGTCTGACCTGTCCCTTGTCTATACCTATTTTTAGAAAAAAAATTTGAAATCCCTCCAGCGGTTTTCCCTGCAGCGTAGGTAATGAAGGCCAGGCGGCCGGCCGGCAGACAGACATACATTTTTTTTTGCTCCATTAGAATTAGTGTTAGGACCTACTGATTCTAAAAAGCAAAAAAAAAAAACGTCGAGAAATGCCAAAAAAAGTGGGGGTAAGAATTTCACTTTTGGCTCATAATCTTTCAGACCGAAGTAATTGACGAAAATTGTTGTTGTATATCGGTCAAACTTTGCATTCTTTTTGATCAATTGTCGTAGTTCTACAAAACTGTTATGGCCGCACTTCCTAAAATAATGCTAGTGAAATTCTTGTTGTTGCGTATTTTTCATAAAAATCATATAGTAGAAAAAGATCTGGGCTCAAAATCCTTCCTTTGCTCACGCCAATGAACACCTTTTCCTTTGGCAGATTTATATTATTTCACCGCAGACGTGGTTCGACTTGCATCGTCCGATAAGTAAGTTTTTTTTTACATTTTCAATGATCTTTAGATCCAAGGACCGACCTTCTTATCAGGGTTTCTTCTATTCTTTTTATCAGGCTGAGTGAGATCCAGCTCATTTGGCTGCTCGTAATTTTCTGGCTTCATGCCATACGACGAGACACACCTAACGTTTTTTGAACTTTTTTTTTATTATTAAACTTTCTGGAACCATCGTTAAAATCGAAATTTTGAACTGTTTGAGTGTTTAAAGCATCTTGTAATTCCTTGATCCACATCTTATTTAAATTCAAATAACTGTTTGGATTTTTTAAAAAGAAAATTCTATTTTTCCTTCCCATCTTTGTTTTTTAGCCGAAGTTTTTTTAGTTAGTTAACATATTTTTCAAATTTCAAAACCTACCTCTTATTAATATTTAATAGTTTTATAAAATTAAAAGTTTTATAAAAAGAAAAATACTATATTGTATAACGAGTACGGAATCATAATAATAATAGTATGCGATTAATATTTTTATTTTTTTTTAAATCAAAAGAACACGTGCCGCAAAATCACCGAAGTTGATTTTTTGAAAAATTTGTAGGTTTTTTCAAATATGTCATAAAATATGCAGATTTAAAAAAAAGTCATATAAACATTTTTGTAAGAAATTTAATTTTCTTCAAAAAAAGTCCAAGTCATTTTTTCCCTAAAACGTATAGTTCTCATGATATTTTGAAAATGAACTTGTAAGTTTTCGTAATTTATAAAAACCATAAAAATAAAGATGACGAAAAAGTCCTAATTTTCTTCTTGTGCTATAGAATAAAATGTATAAAAAAATAATCGTGACAAAAAATATCAAAATTAGTACTTTTTCGTCAAAATGACGAAATGAAATATAGGTTTTAGGAAAAAAAATGACTTGGACCTTTTTTGTAGAGAATTTAATTTCCTTCAAAAATGGTTATGTGATTTTTTTTAAATCTGCATATTTTATGAGATATTAACGATTTTATCAAAAAATCAACTTCGATGATTTTGCGGCACGTATTCTTTTGATTAAAAATAATGCCCTTGGGGTTTTTGACCACAATAAATTTGTTTAGGGGCGTCTCCTAAAATTTAATTTTTAACGACCAGTCTAATATATATATATATATATATATACATATATATATATATATATATATATATATATATATATATATATATATATATATATATATATATATATATATATATATATATATATATATATATATATATATATATATATATATATATATATATATATATATATATATATATACATATAACTTTTTCTATTCTTTTACAACAGCCTCCAGAAAATCTTGAGGACACATGGTTTCGTATAATGCCACAACTTTCAACGGTATTAACAATGGATGAAGTAAAATTGCCTGATAATGAGGTTGTCATACCATTTGATGCTACATCGGAAAAATCAATTGATGATCAAAAGTAAACACTAAAATTTAATATAAATAAGAACAATAATAATAAATATAATATTATAATTTTAAAAATCAACAGGGGTGATTGTATGCTTAAAATATTTGCTTACTTGAAAGAAGAAAAATTTGAGCATGCTGTGAACATGCTTCGTGCTGGACGGTAAGTGTTACTTTTATTTACTTTTCCAATTATATACTATGGAGAATCATAAGAACTAGAAAGTTTGAAACCAATTTTTAGATCAAGAGTATTCTCATTGCTGGATCAAACTTGTTAATATTAGGCAGTTCATTTATAAATTTATCACCGTATACTTTTTATGTTGTAATAAATTGTATTATTCAAATGTCATTATCAGGTTTAATTTTATTTTTATTTTACGGTTTTCTTTCGGTGTTTTTATTAATTGTCAGAAAAATCAACATGTCAGTTGATTATGTTTTCATATTTAATTTCATTGTTTGTTCCAGCAATTCCATTATGTCCATTTTGTAGAAAAAAAAATATGTATGTACATCAATGAACAGTTTTTTGTTGTATTTTAAGAGAGATGTGAATTTTAGCTATTGTTTTTGTACAGCAAGATTAATATGTGAGTGGATGTCACTCTAAGAGTTATGTTTTATTGTTTTTTTAATTTATGATTGTTTTGGTTGTTGCTTAATATAGGAATCATAACTTAAACTGAATAAAAAACAAACTTGTACGATACAAGGATGGGTGATTATGTAGTTAATTTATTTTGCGTCTATTCTATAAAAATATGTCTTCAAGCTCTTTAAAATGTTGATTTATTTTTTTATGTACCTAATGTTCTTATACCAACACGGAGTAAAGATAACTACTTATCAACTTCCATTTTCAATTGCACAAACAACAAACAAATAATTTTAGCAATAAATTTTATTTAATGAACCCTAACTAAAGTCCAATGCAATTAAATATAAAAAACATCTAAAATGCTTTTGCTATATATAAATGATTACATTGAATAAATATAATCAAATTGTAAAGTTTTGTGGTGAGGACAATGTTATGTAGCAATTTCAAATTAAATGAACACAATATTTTGAAATCTTTAGAATGCTATTTTTATTGTTTTTGTTGTTTTGTTAGAACAAAAAGTTATTATGGAATTGTTTGTAGCATTTCTGTTGAATTAGATTGAGTGAAAATTGCAGTATTTTTAACTTAAAGGGAAGCGCATGATAGTTTGACCAGATTGTTTAGATAAGAGCTTAAGTAAAAACGAAAACTTTATTTTTTGACAGAACAGTAGTTTTATATTTGTTTTTCTATAGAAGGATATCGTGAAGAAATTGTTTTTTCTGTTAATAGTAACAATTGAAAGTTGATGGTGTAATGCAGTTTGAACATTTATACATTCTAATTTCTTCAATATATTTAGTCTCAGATAAAATTTGTGTAAATCTGCCCTCCCCTCCAGTAAGCCCTGAGTTTGAAAATTTACCAAAATTGCCAAACCTATCATTATAAGTTTTTTCAATTTGCTTAGCCCATCAAGTTTGGTACTAAGGGGGAGGGGCAAGGACGGAACATGGTTAAAACGGACATTTTTCTTCATATTTAAATAACGAATCTGCGTAAAATTATATAGAAAATTGTAATGTTATCTCAATTTAGTCCTCTTTCAAATGACACCCTACTCGCCAGGTTGTTTTACCCTTTCCAACTCCAGCCAAGTGAAAGATAGATTTATAATTATTAGAACCTCCGCTATATTATTCGTTCAAATTTACCATACTTTTTATTAGTGTGAGTTTTTGGAAATTTGTCATATTTTGAAGGTCGAAAATAAAGGGAGAAACGAAAGAACCGGAAAAGAGTACGTTATACACAAATATCGTCCCACCTTTAACTCATTATTTAAACCAAACCAAAAAAAACAACTTAAATGCCTAGTTAAGCAAATAAAATTGTTCATTTCTATACAAGATTTTCCATAAGAAAATTTTATTGATATAAATCTTTCTTTTAGGAAAAGATTGACTTTCTGGTGCTCCCCTTTACATTAACACCTTAATTTTATTTTTATTCTACTTTAACGCACAATAAATACATTAAAAAAAAGAGCTACTAAACACGAAAACCATTCATTTACAAATTTTCTTTTACACAAAATCAAGTTTCTGATTTAGATTAATTTCTATTCAACCACAAAATTTTGTCGTTCCATTTTCCAGTTAATTTAGCACCTATCTGAAATATTTTGAAAAATTTAAAATTTAGAAATAAATTCATTTAGATTCGAAGAAAATAAAAAAAAATATAATAAATTTTAACATGTTTGAAAAACCAAAAAACATAAAAAAAAATTATTCTTTGTATGTAGTCAGTCATATATGAAACCGAAATGAAATAAATTTTGGAATAGTAATTATATTTTATAGAAAATTTTCGAAAATTTATTGATTTTTGTAGAAATGTTTGTCTTAATGAGTTGACTGAGGCAGGTTAGAAAAGTTATTAGATTGAGTACATTATGCATATTTTTACTGTTCAAAGTGTTTTTGCACACATCTACGAAGGTGTCCGTTAGCCAGTTCAGCTGCGAGAAAGCCGTTATTGTTGCTGGTATGATGCAAGCTGTTAGGACCGATATGTGTTTTAAGTTCTGCACTTCTACCAATTTGAGCATTGAAGTTATCTACCATGATTTTTATATCGTGCCGCGGGATGTTATTGATGACTTCTTCGAGTTCTAAAAAGAACAGGTCTTTAATGTCATCTGCTTTGCCTTCAGTGGGTGCATGAACATTGATTATCTCTCTCTCTCTGGCGTTTACATCCCATGGAGGGATTTTGCCGTCTGTGCAATCAGCTTCCAATCGTCTCGTTCCATGACCAGTTGACCCCAGTTTCGACATCCTATATCACGAAGGTCTTGGATGATGTCATCACGCCAGCGTTGTCTAGGTCTTCCTCTTCGACGAACACCAGCTGGTTGTTGTTGGGACGCTTTTTTAATCATTCTATCTAATGGTGCCCTTTCTACATGACCAAACCATCTAATCCGGTTAGATTTAATGAATCCGATTACATCGCAGCCTCCAAGAAGCTGTCTGATTTCATGATTCATTCGGATTCTATACTGATTTTCAGCAACTTTACATGGACCATAAATTGTTCGTATGACTTTCCTCTCGAATGTTGATAAAATTCTACAATCGGAGGAAGTCAGTGTCCAGCTTTCGCTTCCAAAGGTAAGCACAGGTCGAATTAATGCTTTGTAAAGTGTGAGTTTGCACGACTGCGAAAGATGTTTAGATCGCAAAAGTTTTGAGTATGCGTAGAAAACTCTGTATGCGGCTGAGACACGGGCTTTAATATCTGCCTGCATGTCATTTGACGATGTTATTACAGACCCGAGGTATTTGAAGTTTTCTACACGTTCCACTTCATAGTCGCCAGTATTCAGATTGCCGGGAGGTATATTCCTGGATGTTGTTAAAAGTTTAGTCTTGCCGGTGTTAATGCATAATCCAAGTCGTTTAGCATTTCTTTCAAGCTGAGAGAGACTATCCTTGATATCGCTTGTTCTACGTCCGAGAAGCACAATATCATCTGCATAGCCAAGAATTTGACTAGATTTGTTAAATATACAGTTTTGTGTCTCAATGCGGCTTTTTCTTATCGCGTACTCAAGCGCCAAATTAAATAGTACGGGTGCGAGTGCATCACCTTGTCGAACACCTGATGTTATATCAAAGGAGTCAGAAACTGACCCTTCGATTACTATTCTACAGTTTGATCCCGATGTTGTGAGTTTGCACAGAGAAACAAGTTTCTCTGGAATACCAAGGCATATGAGTGCAGACCAGAGGTTGTCGCGGATGATGCTATCATATGCTTGCTTGAAATCAACGTAGAGCTGGTGAATGCTGATGTTGTACTCCCAACATTTTTCCAGAATCATCCTTAAGGTAAAACATTGATCTGTGGTTGAACGATTGGGACGAAAACCACACTGATAGTCGCCGATGATAGATTCGGCAAACGGGATGAGCCGA
Organism: Diogma glabrata; assembly: GCA_963693315.1. Lineage (NCBI taxonomy): Eukaryota > Metazoa > Arthropoda > Insecta > Diptera > Cylindrotomidae > Diogma > Diogma glabrata. The sequence goes on from OY856188.1 coordinate 266,691,380, forward strand.
GCGAGTACGACATTAGCTAGTATTTTATATGCAGTGTTCAACAGTGCGATTCCACGATAATTTGCACACTTTAGGCGGTCACCTTTTTTATGTAGCGGAACAATGAGAGCTGTTTTCCATTCAGCAGGTAGTTCTTCTTGGTCCCAGATTGCAAGAATCAGATCATATATACGTGAGACCAGAGCTGCTCCTCCATTCTTAAGTAGTTCTGCAGGGATTCCATCGATACCTGGTGATTTGCCATTTTTTAATTTTTTGATGGCAGCTTCCACTTCTTCTATTGTTGGGTAAGGGACAAAGATCTCCTCACTTGCCGGAGCAATTGCTCGAATAGGATGAACATCGTTCGTCCTATTCAGTAGGTCTTGAAAGTGGGATCGCCATACTTCCAGCACATCACGTTCACTTGTTGTAAGCTCGTTGTTTCCATTTTTGATGGCTGTAGATCTTGGGTGGAAATCTTTGGTCAGATTCCGCGCATTGGCAAAACACTCTTTCGAATTTCCATTAGCCGCATGTTGGTTGATGTTTTCGATACAGCTCTTCATGTGTTCGCGTTTCTTTTTCCGTAGGAGTTTTGCTGAGGCTTTTCTGGCGCATAGATAATCAGTTTGGGAGCTTCGGGTGTTCCTTGTTAACCATTTTTCTCGCAGTTTTTGTTTGTGCTCAATGCTTTCGCGGCACTCGTCATCAAACCATTCGTTACGTGATTTCGGTGGTCGTTTTCCGATTGTAGTTTGTGCTGCGGATATGATGGTTGATTGAAGCGTTTGCCATTCTTCTTGTATGTTTAATGGCATCTCAGATGGGATGTCATGCTCTTCTATGTTTTGCGTTACAATTTCCTGATATCTATTCAGTGTTTCCAGGTTTTTAAATGCTTCGACATTCCAGCGCACGGTCTTTTTTGCTTGCCTATTAAATGTAGATGATAATTTGCACTTATACTTAAAGATGACAAGCATATGATCGGTGTCCATATCAGCACCTCTGTATGATCGAACATCAGTTACACTTGTAGAGTGTCTCTTAGAAATCATGACGTGATCGATTTGATTTTCAGTTCTTCCATCATTTGATTTCCACGTTGCTTTGTGGATTCTCTTATGAGGGAAGAAAGTGCTAGAAATTACTAGATCATACACCATAGCCAGTTCAGCTGTGCGAAAGCCGTTATTGTTACTAGCATGATGCAAGCTGTTAGGGCCGACATGTGTTTTAAGTTCTGCACTTCTACCAATTTGCGCATTGAAGTCACCTACCACGATTTTTATATCGTGCCGCGGGATGTTATTGATGACTTCTTCGAGTTCTAGAAAGAACAGGTCTTTAATGTCATCTGCTTTGTCTTCAGTAGGTGCATGAACATTGATGATCGTTACATTAAATTTTTGCGTGCGGATTCTCATTGTGCATATCCGCATATTAATTGGGCGAAAGTCAATAACATGTTGATTCACGCGACGATGTGTGAGAAAGCCAACTCCAAATTCTCCTCCGTTTTCATGACCGCAATAGTAGAGAGTGTATCCCTTGGCTGTTTCGTGGATTCCACTCCCTGGCCATCTTAGTTCTTGTAACGCCACTATATCCAGTGTATAGCTATTGATTTGGTTTGTAAGTTTCAGTACATCTCCTGGTCTTCTAAGGCTTAGCACGTTCCAGGTTCCCATTTTTAAATCGTAGTCCGGGTACAGTTTCCGAGGTCGTTCTAATAATGAATCCGAGATAATCCGAGGCCTGTGTACAGAATTCATGACAAGTAGTTTTTTACGGAAATGGGGTGTTAGCCCTTCGCCCAACCCAAATTTTCGTGAATGGGTTCGTTCTGCATCTTAAGGTCACCAGAAACAACCTTTTTACATGTTTATATAGCGAGCCGCTTGATCCAAGACAGACGCCCGCTACAAACCGCCCCTAACATGGAGAACAGACGCTTGCTACACGTTTATATAGCGAGCCGCTTGATCCAAGACAGACGCCCGCTCCAAGCCGCCCCTAACATGGAGAACAGACGCTTGAGTTGCATTGGTTTTGTGGCGCCAATGACTCGCCATGGTGCAGAATCATTGAGTATAAGCAGTATTTACTCTGCCCCTCTCAACTACACCAACCTAATTCTGTTAGCATTACCCAGGTAGCACGGCGTGGACGTAGAATTTCGGATTTCACTACCCATTGATTATCGTTACATTAAATTTTTGCGTGCGGATTCTCATTGTGCTTATCCGCATATTAATTGGGCAAAACTCGATAACATGTTGATTCACGCGACGATGTATGAGAAAGCCAACTCCAAATTCTCCTCCGTTTTGATGACCGCAATAGTAGAGAGTGCATCCCTTGACTGTTTCGTGGATTCTACTCCCTGGCCATCTTAGTTCTTGTAACGCCACTATATCTAGAGTGTAGCTTCCGATTTGATTTGTAAGTTTTAATAGATCTTCTGATTTTCTAAGGCTAGCACGTTCCAGGCTCCCATTTTTAAATCGTAGTCCGGGTACAGTTTCCGAGGTCGTTCTTGAAATGAGTCCGAGATACGTTTATATAGCGAGCCGCTTGATCCAAGACAGACGTCTGCTCCAAGCCGCCCCTAACATGGAGAACAGACGCTTGAGTTGCATTGGTTTTATGGCGCCAATAACCAGCTCTGGTGCAGAGTCATTGAGTTTAAGCAGTATTTACTCTGCCCCTCTCAACTACACCAACCTAATTCTGTTAGCGTTACCCAGGTAGCACGGCGTGGGCGTAGAATTTCGGATTTTCGCTACCCACCCACTTTTTAAAACCCTCAAGTATAAATACCGTGAAAAATTCCTCAAAATACTCAAGGTTAAAATTCACATATGAATTTTATATTTTTATATAAGGAATATGGTAAAGAATTCAAAATAAAACCAAAATTATGGTTCATTCCTATTTGAAGATATAGGGTAATCAAAAATATTTTTATACTCAAGTTAAAATAACTCTCCAGTTGTTCAAAACTTTTGCAACTGTTCAGAAAAGCTCTTGATTTAGCATACAGCATTTAGCATTATTTTTAGAAAAAATATTTTTTTTTCAAAATGCAGCACTCAATCTGCAATTTATTTTTTAACTGTTCCTTCCATCCGGAAGTGTTTGAAAATTAAATCAGTCAGAAATCTTTTCCAAGCTGTGGAAAAACGCTCGTTTAGGAAGCACTTTATTTCTCCTTAATAATCATTCTCCAATTCTCTAAAATGTTCCCCAAAAGTTCCGCACTCTGGAACGATCATGTAATGGCGATGGCAAAAAGCACGTCCAGAAAACTCGGCCTCCTAAATAGATGCAAAAAATTTTTCACTCCATACCAATTGCTCCATGTTTATAAGTCCTATATTCGTCCCTGTATAGAGTACTGTTGTCAAGTTTGGGGTGCTGCTTCTGTTTCTATCTTGGCCCTCTTGGACTCTGTTCAAAAGCGGGCTATACGAATTGTGGGTGATCGAACTTTGTCATCAAAACTTGATTCCCTACAACATCGTCGCACTGTTGCTGACCTCGTTGTTTTTTACAAATATCGTCATCAACAGGGCTCAGATGAAATCAGCAGCATCATGCCCCAAACTTATTCTTACCCCCGTTCCACTCGGCAATCTGCTACCGCAGTCAGTCAAACGGTAAAGATCCCACGCTGTCATACTGGCAGATCGCAGAAAGACTTCTTTGTCCGAACTGCATACAAATGGAATAGTTTGCCGGAATCCATAGTCTCAGGTGGCCTCAATCCGCAGAAGTTTAAAAAAAGTGTTCATCAACATCTTAGAACGCAAGTTGTTGTGGGACCCAGGTCTGGACCCAGGTCTTAAAAGGTATTTATGTGTTGTTGTGACACATATTCTAAACCCTTTAACACAACACTTTTTATTTAAAAAAAAAGTATGATTTGTATTTAAAAATATAAAACTCATCTTTTTTGTGGCGTCTATGCTCCATGTAGAAGCGTATCTGAGCTAATCAGCTTTGAATATTTACCATGGGCATTCGCAATAGTGATATAATGATCGGTCGATTTTTTTAAGTCGTTCATTACGTCCGTGTCTTATTGTAGTCGTCCACACTTGAACTTGAACTTGAACTTGAACTTGAACTTGAACTTGAACTTGAACTTGATCTTGAACTTGAACTTGAACTTGAACTTGAACTGGAACTTGAACTTGAACTTAAAATTGAACTGGAACTTGAACTTGAACTTGAACTTGAACTTGAACTTGGGCTTGGGCTTGGGCTTGCATTTGAACTTGAACTTGGACTTGGACTTGAACTTGGACTTGGACTTGGACTTGGACTTGGACTTGGACTTGGACTTGGACTTGGACTTGGACTTGGACTTGGACTTGGACTTGGACTTGGACTTGGACTTGGACTTGGACTTGGACTTGGACTTGGACTTGGACTTGAATTTAAACTTGAACTTGAACCTGAAATTGAACTTGAACTTGGGCTTGAACTTGGACTTGGACTTGGACTTGGACTTGGACTTGGACTTGGACTTGGACTTGGACTTGGACTTGAAATTGGACTTGAAATTGGACTTGAAATTGGACTTGAAATTGGACTTGAAATTGGACTTGAAATTGGACTTGAAATTGGACTTGAAATTGAACTTGAAATTGGACTTGAAATTGGACTTGAAATTGGACTTGAAATTGGACTTGAAATTGGACTTGAAATTGGACTTGAAATTGGACTTGAAATTGGACTTGGACTTGGACTTGGACTTGGACTTGGACTTGGACTTGGACTTGGACTTGGACTTGGACTTGGACTTGGACTTGGATTTGGACTTGGACTTGGACTTGGACTTGGACTTGGACTTGGACTTGGACTTGGACTTGGACTTGGACTTGGACTTGGACTTGGGCTTGGGCTTGGGCTTGGACTTGGGCTTGAATTTGGACTTGAACTTGAACTTGGACTTGGACTTGGACTTGGACTTGGACTTGGACTTGGACTTGGACTTGGACTTGGACTTGGACTTGGACTTGGACTTGGACTTGGGCTTGGACTTGGACTTGGACTTGGACTTGGACTTGGACTTGGACTTGGACTTGGACTTGGACTTGGACTTGGACTTGGACTTGGACTTGGACTTGGACTTGGACTTGGACTTGGACTTGGACTTGGACTTGGACATGGACTTGGACTTGGATTTGTACTTGAATGGAGACTGGGACTAGGACTGGGACTGGGACTGGGACTGGGACTGGGACTGGGACTGGGACTGGGACTGGGACTGGGACTGGGACTGGGACTGGGACTGGGACTGGGACTGGGACTGGGACTGGGACTGGGACTGGGACTGGGACTGGGACTGGGACTGGGACTGGGACTGGGACTGGGACTGGGACAGGGACTGGGACTGGGACTGGGACTGGGACTGGGACTGGGACTGGGACTGGGACTGGGACTGGGACTGGGACTGGGACTGGGACTGGGACTGGGACTGGGACTGGGACTGGGACTGGGACTGGGGACTGGAACTGGGACTGGGACTGGGACTGGGACTGGGACTGGGACTGGGACTGGGACTGGGACTGGAACTGTGACTGGGACTGGAACTGGGACTGGGACTGGGACTGGGACTGGGACAGGGACTGGGACTGGGACTGCGACTGGGACTGGGACTGGGACTGGGACTGGGACTGGGACTGGGACTGGGACTGGGACTGGGACTGGGACTGGGACTTGAACTGGAACTTGAACTTGAACTTGAACTTGAACTTGGACTTAGACACTAAACGATAACGGCAATCTTACAGGAATCATATAAGAACACCAAAAATGGAGTAAAACTAATTTGAACGATATCATCTTTGCCAGCAAGGCATCAAGGGAGGAGTGGGTGGCTTTTGGCTCAAATACTCATATGATATATAATATTTTTTTTTTTTTTTAATAAAATGTGTTGTGTAATAGGGTTTAGAATATGTGTAGAAGATGATTATGTTCCACTACCCATAAACTTCACAAGCCATTAAATTGAATCTGAATCGAACCACTATCATCAATCAACAACAGGATAACATTTGAATAAAACGTTAATTCAATAATTAACATTTTTTATCTAATAAGTTAATGATGATGATTCTATGCCTTGGCGTTTCTATTTTATTATAGCTAAATTTTATTTCCAATATATTCTGTTATAAATCGTAGGGACGACTAACGGGCTGAGAATCTTTTCGACCATGCTTTACCTGCTTCTAAATATTTAATGTCCACACCCCCACACTTATACCATCCATATCTTCATTCTAATATGATGTGTGACATAAACTCTTTTGGAATTTCTTCGAAGGTTCGATCTGTGTAAAATGTCCAATGAACACTTATTGTTGTCGCACGCCAATTTGTTAGGGACGATTACGTAAGTTATGTTAAGTTAAATTCTGATTATGCTTGTGCCTGTTTTAAATTCTTGCGAACCCATTCCTGTAGAATTCGCAACATTTTTGGTTTTGATGTTACGACGAAATAGTTCCCAGCCAAATGGTTTTCCTTTCTCATAAGGTTATAATTTGAATCATGGGAAACCGTATGTTGGATCATTCGCTTGAGTTAAGTTTTACATTTCCAAGACAACTAACTTCGTCCAAATGCCTATCCCAGTTCTGGTGGTTATTTTTTATATAATTGAATGGCTGCGATGATCGAGCTGTTTACTCTCTGCGAAGCATTTACTTGAAATTTTACCAATAATTTAATTAAAACAATGATAATGCTGGTAAATACATTTTTGACTTTGGATACGGAGCTCAAACTCAATGTATATCCGCAGTCGCAAAACTTCTACGAAGCTATCCATGCGAGGTCTAGTTATAGAGTTAGTTGCATTTTACAGTTCACACATTTTGCAATTTTGGATGTAAAATTTTATGTCTTGAACCATATTTTTCAAAAACATTTGGTAGATCAAAGGCCTGTTGAGTAAGATCGGCGGTCAGTTTTTAAGAAACTGTTTGTTACCTTTGTTATACATCCGTGTCTCAGTAGGATAGTATCGGAGCATTTATGCAAAGAAATTTATATAAAATCGTGCATTGAATTTTTGAAGATCATGCATTAGCTATCGCTTCACATTTCTTTATCCAGTTCTTTATATTCAGGTTCATCAAAAAATGTTTCTATGTAAAGCGGTGGAAGATCAGCACCACCTGTAAGAACTGTTTCAGAACTGCATCAGGAACAATATTTTGACTTCCTTTCCTGTACTCGACAGTAAAATTGAACGTTTAAACTTCATATTGCCAATCGCTACAATAGATTTCGTTGTTCCCTGAGCCACTTTAAACTCGCATGGTCGGTTATGAAAGTAAACGGCCGACTTTCAATGTAGTCCCTGAATTTGTTTATGCTCAATACTACCACAAACATGCAAGCTCAGTAACACGCTAATTTTTTCTGCCCGATTAAGTTGGAGAATAGATAATACACATCCCCAACCCCACTAATGCTTGCGTCACATTGAAAAAAAAAATGGTTTCTTAAAATCGGAAGTTGAAAGTACTGGTGTAGAATTCAAATCTTCCTTTAATGCATCATGAATATATCTGTCAGAACTCTAAGTCTAGCTGCGTAATGCCATAGTACTTCTGCTGATAAATTGCAGCTTGGGCCAAGAATATTCATTAAATCAAATATCAGAAAATGAAAATAGGTTTTTGTGAATTTTTCTTAATACTGAATAGATTAAATGCATCAAAAATTGTTCAATATTACCAACAAAACCCATCCGCTTATAAATTACCCGCAGTTCATTTTTTTTATATATAAATTCTGTTATCGTGTGATTTTTAATTACAAAACTCTCTTAGGGAGACTTAAGTCGTTTTTAGAAATCGTATTTTAAATTCTTAACTATAAAGTTTAAATTAAAAAAAAAAAAATTATACTATACATATTAATATCTTTCACAACCACCATTTATTTATCATTATCAACACCATTTACAGCAAGACTTTTGAAAAATTAAAAAAAAAAAATGTTTTTCTCATTTTCTTCTGTTCTGCAACACATTGCACATACCATATCCGTTGCAGTGCTCTTGCAAGATAAAGTAATTTTCTTTTTAATTTATGTTTTTTTTTATATTTCATTTTATTATTATTTTTTTTTGTCAAAAGATATTAAATTGAAATAAAAATTTTCACTGAAACTATAAAAAAATAATAGTAAAATTGTTTTTCTTTTTTCCGTGTTTTTCTTTTAAAGTGAGGTCTGGATGGAAGATGATTGTTTTGGATCGTTTACTTCAGCACCTGAAGATGAAATAATGATTTTAAAGGAAATATTCTTTTCAAATTTATCATATGTTAAAGGTAAGTGCAAATTCTATTTGTGTGTTATTATTTTTTAATTGTTATAATGGAAATAGATTTCTAAAAGTTATGATACTGAAGAGTGGAAGATAGAGATGTAAAAATAATCACGAAAGAGAATCTCGAATGATTTAGTTTGATGAATTTTGACAGACGATCAAAACTGTTTTAGATAGAATTTCTTTTTATTTTGTTAAAATTTTAATCTTGATTTATTTGTCTTAGTATTGCAATTTCTCTTCGGCATTGACATGTTTACTATTTACTTAAAGAAAAACAATCCTATTTGATATCTGAGACGTATACTTGTTTATTTTATTGATTTAACTTTATGTATTCGAATCTTTCAAGAGTCTTTACAGAATTTTTTATGCTTGAAAATAATAATCCAGTAATATCTAGTGTGGCACTCGTGTACTTATTTCATGTAAATCTATTTGATTTGTGGATAATAAATTCAAATTGTAAACCATCCCTTAGCTTCATACTGAGGTAGCTTCTTTTGCATTTTATTTTTATAAAATGAATAGAATTCTTATTTCGGAATTTTATTTGAAAAATTACCAAACATACCTGTTTCTTAATGAAAACAGTTTGTTTGAATACAGGAATAAACAAAAAATTTAATTAAATTGACAAAAAACAAAAGTACTTTTTGTCAAAAAGTATTTAATATTTAAATATTTTTTTTATGAAAATGCATCACAAAAGTAATAATTCTCGTAACAAAATCTCAAGAACTTTTATCGTACCATTTTGCCTTTGTTGTTTTCTATTAAAAATTTAAAAAATAAAATACCATTTGTATTTGGTTGTTCACAGAACAGTAAGGATGGTCTGTATAGAAATGTATGGATGAGAAATTCTTCAAACGACCCTAAACATTGTCGATTTTAACAATCAAACTCGAATTTTATATTATTTTTTGTGTTTATATTGACAAAAAAATATTTCGCTAAAATTATGGTTCTAGGTATTTTGAGATACAGAGTTATCTATCCAAAAATGTAACATTAGTGTGTGTCTGCTGTCGATATCTCAAAAACCACTTAATCGATTTAATTGAAAATTGGTCCCAATGACGAGGTTCAAAAATTGAATGATTAAGTTAGAAAATTTAGTTACAGAAAAGCTTTTCGTTTAAATTCGATATTAAAAACTCCGAAATGCATACTGTACAGTGTACACCTTGCATCCATATCAAGATGAATATTCCTTTTTTTCCATGTTGTAAGGAAATGTGTTCGGCCTAACGCCTAACTTTCTAGAAATTCATGAAATTCGTGATCTGGACTACCGATTCTGAAGCCAGCTATTTTAGATCGATTTTTTGTCATACTTGTAGTATAGATGTAATAAAAAATACGTGTTTTTTATAACAATTTTAAAGTGCTTCATTTGAAAACAGGGTGGTGCGAAAGATTTAGGCATTGCAAATGTAACGTAACTTTGAAATCAAATTGCAAGAGATCGGCTCACCCGATATCAACTGTTTTATGTGCGTTGGTCCGCAGAAAAAGTTTAATGGTCCCCGAATTTTCTTATATTTTTTTTGAGTATTGATATATCCAGTGGATTTATTGTCCTTTGAAGGATATATATTATATCAATTCTGTCGACCGAACCGTCGACCCTAACAATGTATAGACTAGTGTTTTAATACAGTCGGCTATACATCGCTTAAATATTTAATACCAATTACAATTTTATTTTATTCGAGTGCAAATTTGCATTTGGCTTTGAAGGTATAATACTAAATACTCTAGGCTAGCTGGAGGGTGAATGTTTTTTCCTCTGATCACTTCTTGTTTCCTATTGTTTATCTGATTATAATTTCAGTCTTTTGTTTTGGTTTCTACCATAACAATTATCATTATCAGTTTCAGATTAAAAAAAATTTTTTTTTGTTAATTCCAGCTTGCGGTATTTATTGAAATAAATAATGGATTCATTTAAAATCCACTTTACAAATATTAGGGGTCTAAAGATGAATCATAGAGCCATTGAAGCCCATGTAATTTTAAACAAACCAGCTGTTCTGGCACTGGGGGAAACGAGAATCTACAGTCTTAGCGACCCTTACACAAACCAAATCAAAAGCTATACCCTACTAGATAGACTATTTCGTTAATCTGGATATCAGCACTGATCCGAGATTTAATTTTTTATGGGTTGAATTTTAAATTGAACGCGGTTCCGAGGGGCAAAATGAGGAGCGAGCCATGTGTCATTTTGTACATTAAACTCCCCTGCTATGACTATTTCGGCTTTTGGCGACATACCTAAAAAATTTTCAATGGAGTTTGACGGAGGGCTCCTATAAATATAACACAGAAAGAGGGTGAATCCGCCGAACTGTTTGCAGATCTTAACCCACACTCACTCAGCTAGTCGATAAACCAACTCGCATTCTTGACATTAGCAGTCACACTCCTCATCTTTTAGATCTATTTCTTTCTACTCACCCCGATAAATACAGAATAATGGTCGATTCACCTATTGGTTCATCTGATCACTGCCTGGTTAGGGTAGAATTCAAAACAAATCCTTCTGCAATAGACAGTACTCCACCACCACGAACTTTATGGCATTATAGGAATGCGAACTGGGGTGCTATGAACAACTTTTTTACCCATCTCAACTAGACTAGATTATTTGCTGATAAAAACGTAAATACAATTGGGTTGCGTATAACATCAACCATTCGATCAGCTATGGAACGCTTCATTCCAACATCCATTCAGAAACCGAAGTCCACAAACAACTCATGGTTTAATGAAGCATACCGATCAGCAATTGACTCCAAACATAGCTCACGTGCAATTCCAACAAACCTCTACTGTCAATAATCGTGAACTTCTGATAGCTGCCCGTAGAAGTGCCAAAAATGCCATAAACAATGCCAAACGATTAGACGACCTGAAAACCCGTGACAAAATTAGACAAATCCTGAACGGTAATAAGAACCCCAAATCTTTCTGGTCATATGCTGGCTTGGTCCAAAGAAATTATATGTGTAAAAAAACATCACAAGTTCTTCCTCTCAAATCACGCAATATAATTCACTCCACATTTCGAAGAGGCAGATCTACTAGTGGTTTAATGGTGTATTTGACTGACTTATGGAACCATAATATTGTTAATAAAGGTTAAACGCAAATAGTCGCTTTAGATTTTTCTAAAGCCTTTGATCGTGTTTGGCATAAGTCACTGTGTGTTAAACTAACGGCAATGGGCATTGAAAGCTCCCTAGTCTCCTGGATTAAGAGCTTTCTGTAGAACCGCATAATACAGGTGGTTGTCTATTCTTGACGCTGGTGTTCCTCAAGGATTCGTTCTTTCCCCCACTATTCTTGATTTTCATAAACGATCTTTTGCTATCCACTCTTAATCCAGTCCATTGGTACGCGGATGATAGTACCTTATCCTCTGGGTAAAATTTCTGCAGCCGTGCCCCCATCAATTCAATCACAGTTGCGTCAAAACGAGATGAAATGATGTCTTTGTCACAGGACATCAATATCATTCTTAAATTGGGGAAAGCTAACCGGGTCGAATTTAATACATCTAAATTTTAAGCTTGTCTTTACACACATAAACGCAACAGACGGGACTTTTCACCCTGCGTTGATGATTCCCCAATTAACAATTCTCTATCGACTCACATGCTCGGTCTAGAAGTAGATTTCAAACTTTCTTGAGAAGACCATACTTACTCAACAGCTAAAAACGCAGATAAATGTTTAGGTTATCTAAGAAAAAGTAAATTCTACTTTACTCCTTCTGAATTACTGATTATATATAAAGCTTTTATAAGACCCCATATGGAATATAATTTCCATCAATGGGCAGGGGAAGCAAAAACTTATTTAGTCGCATTAGATAGAATCCAAAACGGCATGCAAGTTAATTGATGACGCCAATATAACAAACTCTCTGGATTCTCTCGATCATAGACGCAATATAGGAACTCTCTGTATTTTATAAATACTATTATCAATTATGGTAAGTGTTCAGCTGAGATAAAAGCGGTAATGCCTCTACGACGTCAGTTTTCGCGCATAACTCGTCTAGCAACAAACTCCCATGAGCACTCGCTTGAACCATTCTTTGGCCGAACAATATATCTCGTCTTTTTTCCCACGAACGACCGCTTTATGGAGCTCTCTAGAATCCGCTGTTTTTCTGCCTAGTTACAAAGTTTACAAATTTTGCAAATATGCGAGACAATAAAATTTCATTAAACACGAACCCAATACAACGTTTTATTCTTCCCACAGAGTAAAATGTATTAATTTAAATTAAATTATTTTAAAATTTATTAGTAAAACAAGTTAAACGAAAATAAAAAATGAATTTTGTTTTATGTTTTTGTACCATTAATTCCAAACAATTAAATAAATTTTATTCAGTTTTGATATTTATTTAATTGTTTGGTATTTTGAAAATGAAATGACCTGCAATGAAAGACATTAAAGTTTTAACTACTAAAATTAAATAGAATCTAGAAACCAAAAAACAATCATGGAAAAAATAATTTTTTTCACAATGAAAAGCTTTGCGTTTTTCAATATTCGAGTTAGGGGCATAAAAAATACTAATTGTTTTTACAATGGAAATTTAACTCAATTTAATCATAGTAGTCTTTGCCTTTTGCAATATTCGAGAGAGGGGCATGCGCATTGATTTGAATTTATTGTTTTTCGTATGTATAATCAGAGCGAAAATGTTTTTGTATTTTTATAAAATCAAATTATTAATAAAATACAATCAAAAAAATTTATTACTGAGTTCAATACAATCAAATATATTGTCTTAATGTATTCTGCAACATTTGCGCAACAGACTAAAATTAACAGCTGTTGATTTTAATCTATTAAGACTAATAACGCACACAATTATGGTAAAAAATAAACCTATATTTAAATGCCGGCAACAATTTATTTGATTGTATTGAACTCTGAAATAATTCTTTGAATTGTATTTTATAAATAATTTGATTTGATTTTATAAAGAAATCAAAATAATATTTTCGCTCTGATTATACAAAAAACAATAAATTCAAATTAATGCGCATGTCCCTCTCTCGAATATTGCAAAAGGCAAAGACTACTATGATTAAATTGAATTAAATTTCCATTGCAAAAACAATTAGTATTTTTTATTATTGCTTTTTTGGTTTCTCAATTCTCATTAGCTTTAGTAGTTAGAACTTTGATGTCTTTCATTTTAGGTCACTTCATTTTCAAAATATCAAACAATTAAATAGGCATCGAAATTGAACGAAATTTATTTAATTGTTCGCAATTAATGGTACAATAAAATAAAATAAAATTAATTGTTTTTTTTCGTTTTACTTGTTTTAGCAATGAATTTAAAAAATAATTTAATTTAAATTAATACATGTTACTCTGTCGGAAGGATAAAACGTTGTACTGGGTTCGTGTTTAATGAATTTTATCCTTTCGCAAACGTAAACTCTGGCTCGAGTAATAAAATATATCATTAAACAATTTACACAATAAATTACTATTATGTACTTCGAATTAGGAGTAAGAACGATTTCTTATTTTTGAAATAACAGAGTAAATTAGTGAGATAAGAAGAGTTTAAAACTCTGTTTGTTACACATCAAAATTCGTTCTTTTCTTTTATTGGTTTCTTGAAACATTATTTCGTTCACCCCTGATTAAATTACATTTAGTATGTGTGAGCAAAATATAACCTGTACTTTCATCCATCTAACATGAAATATTTCGCAAGGTCCGCAAAAGAATTTTAAAATATTTATTGGTCCGTAGCACGAAATCGGTTGAAAAACGCTGTCCTAAAACATACTAAAATTTAAAGAGGGTGTTTTTTTGTTCTACAGATATTAATTTTAGAAGCGTTTTTAGTTTTTTAAAATGTGGATCTCTGAGTTTCAAAAGTTTCAAAAGTAAAAATAAAATTTTTTATCTGAGATTTTAGCACGTCTTTAAAGATTAGTATCTTTAGAAAAAATTCAAACTCATTCTTTAAATGTTGTCATGTTTTAGGGTGAGGTTGGCGTTTCCATATTGTGAAAAAAACTTAGAAAATGGTTGACCTATCCTATGGCATCAGGGCCATATTTAAAAATTTTATTTCTTAATATTTTTAATAGTGTAAGCAAAATTTTTGCTGTGTATTTATTTTTTCATTATATAAAACATATCGATATCAGGTGAATCGTTCTCTTGCAATTTGATTTCAAAGTCTCCGTTCTATCTCATTTCTTAAAGTGCTAGCTTTGTAACTCAAGATTCCCCGGTTCGATTTCCGGTGGAGGCCACTTTACCCATACATTATTTAGAATGTGTATTTTCAAACCCCGTTAATTAATTAATTAGTAATGTATAGTAAAAGAAAACGATTAACATTGTATGTATCTGAGGGTATTCAAAGCTATTGAGACAAGTGGTTAGAATTCAATCCCAAACATGTTGATTCGTTTGACGAAAAATAGTCATCCTTAAGTAAACAAAATTGAAACCCGAATAGTCTTAATTGTCGTATCTGCAATGACATATTTCTAAACTAACGCTTGAGCAAAATGGCATTTACGATCATACAATGCAAACTGTCAATAAATTTGGAAATGTTGTTAGACAAACTTTCTTCTAGGATGTGAGATTTTTGACAAACATTGCATCGATCGAAACGATCGATAAATGCTTGTCTGAAATAATGAACTTTGTGACAAAACGTAAAGACATTTAAATTAACTACAAATATGCACTTCCAACTGCAAAACGATCTATTAGATGAGATATTCTTAGAATAATTGCTGGAAATTGGGAATCGAGAGATATCGGTTGAGCTAACATCAGGATGAATTGCTTTGCTTCTTAATTCCTGCAATTTAATGACGTCAAAAGAAGAATTGATTGAAAAAGTATTGCCCAATCTCCAAACCAATTATAAGAATCACGAGTGAAGGAGCTATTCTTGTGGCCAAAAATAAAGACGTCTACGAACTTAACAATATTATCTCGCCTAACAGTCAAAGCAGGGTCACCAACAGTTTTCGTCGGTTTATTATCAAACAGAAGTTTTGAATGCACTCGATATGGGAAAAATGCCACGGCACGTACTGCAATTTAAAATTGGAATGGCAATTATCGTGTTGCGAAATATCAAATAAAAATTAATGAGCAGCGTTGAAGAAGTTAGATCAATAAATCTTAGGGCCAACCATTAGAGTTGTGTGGTTTAAATCTAGACACAGATCGCGTCTCTTATCGACAATTACATGTTGCGTGTTTTTGAGTTGGAAATTAGACAATCTCTCTCCATACAACGGGGCAGCAAAAATATTGCTTTCCCATCCATACCTGATCCACTGCAACCCAAGTTCGATACAGCTTGTAAAATATAGGACACGAAACCTTTCAAACCAAATTTTGAACCATTTTTAAATTTTTTAGTTTTTGATTTATCGAAAATTTTCGTTATGCTCCGGCCGAATAAGTGAGATGTTATAAGAAGTCTTTATTTTGTTATATTTAATGATTTTCTCGTTAAAAATTCAATTCTCTAATTTATTTCCGGCTCGAAGGACCAGATGTTGAACCAACAGACAACGAATTCGCTTCAAATGCAAATTCCTTTAATTTGATTTAATTTGCATTATTTTATACAACTATTTCTATTCTCATAATATTTATATGAGTTTTTAATATGCTTATAAATCATGTGAAATAAATAATAATTTTATTATAAAATAATTATATTATATTCTCTCTGATTTTCGCTTGGACAACAAGCAGTTAATTACAAATAAAATAAATCTTAAACATAAACAAATATTTTATTCAACTATTATGAACAACAATAAAAGTATAAGAGTGAATTAAACATAGTGAATTAAACAAAAAGCTTGTGGAAAATCAGTTTTGCTGAACATTGAGACTTCAAGACTCATACAAATGTCAATCAAGAAGTTTATTAAGTTTAACCAACAAAATGTTAAGTAAGCATTATTACCACTATTGACAACATAATTAACCTTAATTAATTAGTATTTGTACCACAGAAGATCATCAAACTGGACTGTAATAACAACAGAACCTGTTCTACTTTTAGTGCCACTCATCATAGTCTACTGCTTTTAAAACCAAAAAATTAATATCAATACAACTTATACGCAGAATTATTCGTCGGTGCTTTTAGAAACAGCTTTAATCAAAGTTTAAAACATACTTGGTAGGTTTGAATTCCTCCTAGCGTCCGTCTGTCTGTCTCTGAATTCTATACTTAGAGCATGACAAATGTCATTCCATATAAGCTGACGATTTTGACGGTAATACCGCCAGAACCATTCAGCAGCTCTATCAGTTAAAAGCAGATACAGACAATCGAAAAATCATTTTGAAAACACATCTCGGTCAACCTCTCTACTCTAAAAATGAATGCTTTCACATCCAGGCAATCAGGTCTGCCGGAAAATGTCAAATTCCAATTACGGATTGTAGTAGAGTATTGATCAAGATGTGGACGAGTTCGAGCAGAACTAGGATGAGATCCAGACAACAGAGGTTGTGCCGGAGGAAGATTGCGGAGTACCAAATCGTCTCTCATGGAATGTGCAGACGAAGCCTGTTGCCGCAACGGAGAGAAATGGGACTCAACATTTGGTGCTTCATGACTGGAAGAAGGGTTAAGTCCCAAAGAATTACTGATTCTTTCCATTTCGCGATCCAAATGCTCTTACATGATTTTATGTGTCTGCTGCAACAAGGCTGCGGCTCTTGTTGGATCGAGACTCCTCCGAGCCACTTCAAACTGAGCTTCGTTCGCGTGTTGAGAAGTTGAAATTACGATAGGTACCCGTGTAGAAGAGTGTTGCGGATCAACGCTGGACTGTTGACGCTGCATTTTTGCGGCGAGAGCTCGAGTTATGGCTCTTTGTGGTGGTGGAGGTACGATCGAGAAATTACTTGGAACCGCGGATCTAGGCAATCGCTGGAGATCTGCTCTCGTACATGCGGCTCTACATAGTGGACATGTATTATTTTGCAACAACCAATCCAGAACGCACATGTCGTGGAAAAGATGGTTACACCGTGTTAAAACCTTCGCATCCGCTGGCACAACGTCTCCTTGACACACCGTACAAGTATTTGACATTCCATACAAATTGAGTGGACTTTATGGATGCATGACAGACAATTAGATAACGACAAATTTAGTTTAGAGATGAAATAAGTAAACTAAAACTATTGTAGAAGATGGAGTTATAAAAGGTTCCAGATTTAATTGACGCCGGACAAATCGGGAAATTCCAGTACAAAAGATATCCATAGAGTGCGGTATTATAGTTATAAATAATAATAGGCAAAACGGAGAGTGGTTTTATGCCACCGGTCGGGCAAAACTTAGAGAGAATCAACAAAATTGACTGCACAGACTTAATTACTATATAATAATAATAAGAAGTAAGCAAGAATCAAGAAGGATTAAACCGGATAATGCGAGCTACCCAGAAAGCAACTCCAATAATCAATTCTAAAGTAAAGCGAAAAGAATTTGTTTACTTTATAAATTATTAGTGTGGCTTACGGTTGGTGATCCCAGCGTGTGCTTGTTTAAGCTAAAAATTAGAAATTTATATAACAAAAATAAGCTCTAATACAACAGAAGCTTACATATTATCTAATTTCACAAGTACACCGTGGAATTTTAATCCCTCTTAAACTCCTTATTTTTTTTTTTGGTTTGTTGTTCCTATTATTTACTCTTCCTTGATTATTGAGTTTTCCTTTTTGTTCCTTTTCCTTTGTTTTCTTATTCTTTTTGTAACGAATTAGTTTACTTTATTCCCGTTTTTGTTTTTCCAAGTTAATTCTTTTTATAATGGTATAATTGTTACCTAAAATTTTGGAGAAAAAATGGTAATTAGTTTCCAATTTTATCAGTAGTTTTAAACGAGAGAAGAAGTGGGATCTATCCCACCATGGGGGAAAAGAGTGAGGGGTGACGGTCGCCGCTTCTTTCTAAAATTTGGATTTTGTTTTGAGTTTTTGGGGATAACAAGAAAGATAAAATAGGGTTTAAGGTTAAAGGATGGGAAAAGGCAAGGGGAAGGGAATAAGATGGGATGGATAATGATAGGAGTAGGTAGAGGGGAAAGGAATAAGGTGGTGTATGTGCTGGTAGTATATAACCCGGATGACAAGAGACGATAGCATGGTCAGAGGATAAATCCTCTGAACCACCATTCTATTGTGGCCACTTCCCACCCAACCACCAACAGATGACCCAGTTGCCCATCAGCATGAAGGCTGAGCGTAATCTTCCCTCGACAGCTGATCAGACTGTCTTGGAAGAACTTCCTCAGTATCATCTGATGGGAACCAACCCATCTAGTCCACAGGAAGCTAACAATCCAAAGAGGGGGTTCTAACGTTATGGAAATGTTAGCCCGAGTAAGATTCCTGAAGACACCGTGGACCCGAAGCCTGACCTAATGACCAGGCTCGAATGAGAATTTGCGTCAATACCAATTCTCACCAATCTAGGCCTGGCACCGGGATCACCCGCGGCCTTCACGATATCCTCAGGAATCCTACCCGTTACTAGGGTCCGTGGGTTTGTAAAGCCCACTGAGAATAATTCCAGGGAATTATTTTCACCCTTGCGTTATATATAAAAAAAAAACAAAAGGAGAGTTTGCTGGAGGCGTGGGGACGCAAAGCCCCATCAAAGACAATCTGAGGGATTTCAGATCATCTTCGCTCCTGCGCATTTGAAGCTATGGGTAGCTTCCCCGCCGCCAGAGTCTTTAACTATTGCAGGGTGAATAAAGAAAAAAAAATCAATTTCTGAAGAAAAATTAAAAAAAAATGTTTCTAAGTTTTTTTGCACGATGGAGGGACTCCTCCAGGGAACCACATTGCTGTGATAGCCCTTAGAGGAGCCCCACGTTGGGCGCCAAATTTGTAAAGGAGAACTGGTTCCATTGGAAGACCAACAGAATCGGTAATCCGCGCACCTAGTTCGATTTTGAACCCTAAGCTAGCTTCCACCTGCGAGAACGAGAGATTATACCTGCCGCCCAGTACAAATTACCTGAATTGTACGCGTGTATTGTTTATCTAACGGATCGGACACAAAAGAAAAGTGAAAAAGGAGACTCTAGCGGCCCTCCAGGTCAAAGAAGCCGCGACCGTCACGAACACCCCTATACTATATGTCACTCACACGCTCACGCACCTCATACACTCACGCATACACACATACACACACGCACACGTTCATACACCCATACATATATCCATGTATATGCACACACCCACACAACCCTATACCTATATGTATATATAAAAGTACTCACCCCATGCTAGTAGTAGATCCCGTTCCTTCTTCCCTGTCGGATTAGCCGATCATCTCTCTCAGCCCAATTATGTGATAAGAAACAAACTGCTTAATCGAGCGATTGTGGATGAAAGTTGAACAAATTGTACGTAACAATTATATGACGGTTGAATCAAATGATGGTGGATGAATGCAGAACAAATTGTACGTAAAAATTATACTGCTGTTGAATATGGTGAATGTGGATGAAAGATGAGCGATTGTAGCAATATAAAACTATTGATTCATGCAATGGTAGATGAATGCAAAACAACTTGTACGTAATTCATTCCAATGTTACTCCGCATATTAAACAACTCATGGTTAACATATTTACTACGATCGTGCACACAATTATCCAAAGCTAAATTTTGAAGGTCGCCATTTACAAAAAAAACCAAACAAATAAATAATATTTTTTTTTCTCTGTTCAATTATTTTAACACTTCAACAGTAATTACACTACAAATTGGTTTAAACCTTTTTATTTTATTACTAACGAAAACGAATTATGTCATGAGGTTTTAATTATTTTCCATTAGACTAATTAGTTTATTATAATTTATCTAATTTACAATTGCACTGATAATTAAACTAGCCAAAAAAAAATTGAGCTATAGTTTGCTCAGCCAACAAAAAAACTTGCTCACAAAAATTTGAATTATCACAAAACCATCTGGCATTTAAATGAGTATAAAAAAAATGTATCTAATAATGAATTTCTTTTAGAAGAATTTTTCTAATTTTTCAAGTGCACTGATACTTAAACTAAAAATTGAACTATTGTTTGAACATTTAACATAAAAAACTTACTCACAAAAACAGTTGGATTATCCCCAAAACTATTTGGTATTTTAATTAAGAGAAACAAAATGTCTCCAACAATAATAAGTTTCTTTTTAGCATCATCACCCCACTGATAATACAAATAGAAATTGCATAGCAAAATCAAAAATGAAAGAATGAAAAATTACAGAATCCATAGAAGGATTCTAGTATTTATAGTTGATGGAAAAGTAGAGGTCGATTTCAACGATAAAAAAAAAGAAACGATCAGTTTTTATGTTTCCATCAACTATGTGTACCCACTAGTAAAGTTGTGGTTTGTTTAAATTTTTGCCTGTTTGAACGCATTTCACCATAACATCATCGACCCAGGTTCAAAGCGATGCATTTCAGTGACGAAAGATCATCAGATTTTAATCAACATTGTTCCAAGATTTCCATCTTCGTATAATTTACAAACAGAAGCTTTAATTTTGAAAACCGAAACGAAACCACTACCAGACAAAAGCATTTTGGGGATTGATACTTAATTACAAAATGAAATCATTCTTGCAGAGATCCTAAATTTGATATAGCTGGATCAATTGATCTACTGATTGGTGCAGATGTTTATGGGGAAATTATGCTAGAAAGTATTAAAAAAATTCACTTCATAAATGTACATATTGCTTAAAGAACAGAAATTGGATGGATAATCTCTGGACGATTGAGTTGCAATGGAAACCTACCAGACGCTATTCTTGACCGTTTAATTGTACTCGCAGATATCCATAAGCAATTGAAACGGGCTTAGGAGTAGGAGTATGTACATCCACTAAGAAGTGTAACTGAACTGCTGAAGAAAAGGAATGTGAAAATACTACAATAAAACGCACAAAAGATTGATGAATGGATGGTGTGCAGCCAGAATTCCGTTCGAAGGCAATCTTTTAAAAGAAATTGACATTGAAGATTCATAACCGAGCGCAGTCGCCAGATTAATAGAAATAGAGACCCGACCAAATACAAATAAAGACTTTATAAACGAATATGTTCAACTAAATCATATGAAACATATACAAGATGTCTCCAAATTAGACTTTTACCTACACTCAAAAAAATAAATCACATTTAATCAAACAATCTCACTTCCAAGACTGGAATTAAATGCGGAAGTGTTAGTATCGTAATTAACGTCCAAGATTTAATCAGTTTGATGAACAAGTTCACGAATTTTGTTGGACTGATTCTTTTTATTGTAAAATATTAAAACTATTAACACTTAAAGTTTGGTTTGAGTATAGATTATTCTGTTTTTAGATAACAATATTGCAATAGTTCCAAAAGTATTTAAATTTCCTTTATTTTTTACATAAGTAATTTTTGTTGTATTTGTGTAAACTAGGTCATAGACTATTATGTAATTTTTATCTGGTTATAAAAATCAAGGAACTGAAAATTCAGAAATGGAAAATTTAAGTTTTTTAATTGGTAACATTTTATAAACTAACAGATTATCATAATCTATATTCAATGGAAAATATAGGAACAAACGTTTTTTTTATTACAGAGAAAAACTATGTTGTGTGAAAAATGATTAAAATGAGCTTTAAAGCTTAAATAGTTCTTATGTAGGATAATAGTTTTTTTTTTGAAAATTGATGTAATGTTACGCTTTCAGAATGGCAAAGTGTAGATATAGTGACAGTATGGAGAAAAACTTCTGTGTCCGATCTGCGTATAAATCGAACGATTTGTTGGAAGCAATAGTCACACGTGACTTCCATTCATAGTAATGAATTTAATGCAATTTAAATGTCGATCGCATCATAGCTTTACCCTCCGCCTAAACCGTTCGCAATAATAACATTCTGCGAAATTTAATTTTATGACTTTGTAAATCAGCTTTCCTTCGAATACTAATACTGTAAAACTATCCTAGACAGTTTTATGTGGGCTCGATTCACAATTCTATATGCATTTTTTTCTCTTTAAATTAGTTTCGATTTTTTTTAAAATCAAACAAAACACGAGCAGTTAAATCAATTGTATTTTTCTTTTTAAACTGAATTTAACTATATTTCAAAAACCCACAATACTGAACAAGGTAAATGTTTTATATTTAAATTTTATTTCAAAATTTATTATTCAAATCGAATTCAAGTAAAGCTCTACAAAAGACAAAAAAAAAATATCATAAAAACAAGATCATAATTTCCAACAAATTGAGCAAAAAAATAAAAAAAACCATTCAAATAAAGCAACAAAATAAATGCAGAAATCCAAAATCGTTGTAAGGGGAATGGAATAAAAATTGCAAAATGAAAGATGAAACAAAACAGTGTAAAACAAAATTGAAGTGGAGCATAAATTAGGCTAACTCCAGTTTTAAAACAATAAGGGGGTTTGTGCTGCTGCACTCATGTTTTCATTTTTTTCGTTACTTTTATATTTTCCTTGTTCATAAAATTTATAGCCCGATTCAAATTCACAACAAAATGAAGAACAAAAAAAATTAACGTTAGAATAACATAAAACAACAAAATGATGAAGAAAATGTAAAGGAGATGAGATAAATTGTTTCACGCTCTTCGAGTAAGTACTTTGTTGGACGTGTTTTTGATGTTTCGTTCTTTATGCCGTGTTAGGTTTTATTGTTGGATTTTGGTATTCGTTGTGTAGGCAAGTATGTATAGCTGTAATTGTAATAACAATAAAAATGAAATCATTTAACCTAAATAATTTGTGTATCTTAAGTATATTATTATATTTCGTTAGTTTTTGCTTAGATGATTATGTTAGCATTAGATTATAATCAAAAAAATTTAATCAATTTTAATGTAAATTAAACTAAGATACGGGTACTGGTATAAACAACTTTGTTGAGTAATAATCGTCTTAGAAAAAGTAATCGCATTGTTTCCACTTTGAACACACCCAAAACCAAACAATATAAAAATAATCGCCTAGCTTTCCATAAATGCTGCTAGTGGAAATTAAATTTTTTAATTACATAAGCTGAGACTGACAATCATTTCTCGATCAAGATGATCTTGGCAAACTGTTGAGAGTTGGACATAATCATTTAGAACATTGATTGATTTAAAAAGGGAATGGAACACTTTTGGCACACCCTTTGAAGGAATGTACCCTTAATAAATGTTGGGAGCACTTTTGGTTCGTTTCTGGAAAACTTTCTCCATCGAAGTAAAATGTTCGGTCTTTGGTCGAGAATTCCTTGCAGTCTAGATATTACGTTAACATATTACCCCATGCTTTTTTTACCAAATCTGAAAGAAGTGTGCGAAAAATGCGACATTTTTATTATTACCCCAACTTACTTCTTACATTCGACACATTAAAAGCGGATATATTGTGGTAGTCGGTGTCCTCTTTCATGCTCAAACTCATATTGCAAATGTTAATTTGTTACAAATTTATATACTTTAGATCTTAAAAGAACAAAAACTTTATTTCCCTAGTTTGGATTTGTCTCCCATATTCTTAGATCCATAATGTTCTTCATTCAACCTCAACTTGGTTGAATAAATAAATAAATAAAATAAGACGAAAATTGACACTAAAAATGAATTAAAATAATTGTGATGATAAGTTGATCGTCCAAAAATAAATTTTTATCTCGTCACTGGTCGAGTTGGTTAAATGGTTAACCACAAACTCTGAACAGAAGGACGCCGATTCGATTCACGAACCGACCGGAATTGAGATAAAACATTTGTTACGGATCTTTCGCTTTTCTAGTGACTTATAATTTTAAAAACTTTCTTTGCCCGATTTTGAAATTATTTGTGACACTTCTATAGGAATTAACCGACTATACGTCCTAGAATCGGTGAGATCCGTTGTTTTTGATGTTTTACATAGGTTATTGCATTTAGGAATCAAAACCTCACAGACACTAATTTCTTCTAAGTATTTCTCGTCAGATATTAAACAAAACATTATTCAATGGGTCAGATTGTTATAAGGATGTTTATCATTTACACAACAATGTTTTTTTTTAATGTAGATTACGAACTCTTTGTTGTCGATGTTTTCTATTATTATAAATACGGGAATCCAACCGACTGTCCGGTGAGTTAGCATTAAAGTTTTATTCAAGCTGGTTAATTGAGTTCTTTGTATTTACTCAAACGATTGAGCTTAGTTAGAACAAAATAATTATAAAAATTTTAGAAAAATTAAATGTGTTGTTAAATTTATTTATAGTGAAATTTGTTTAGATCTAATTAAAGCTAACTGTGAGTTGAATTCAAATTAAAACAGAGAAAGATATTAAAAAGATTTATTTTGATATGAATGGAAGAAAAAAGTTAAAGGATTCTATTTGTTTGTTTTTCGTGATGTGTCAAATTATTTTGTGTAGCTAATTTAAATTGGAAAAAATTTTGATGAGGATATTCTTATATTCTATCTATCCTGATGTTGTGAGAGGTTATTATACTTTAAATTGCTGACATCCAACCTTGGGTTTTCTGGATTATTACATGATATGAAAAGAAATAGTATTATAATTTACGTTGCTGTATGTCACCGCTTATTAGGTTTATTAATTTAATTAGTATGAAACATTTAGCTAACCTAGGTATGAAGAGTTGGATCCGGACTAGCTATGGGGTGAGTTCCCTTTTTATTTTTTAATTTTTTTTGTGTTACTTGTTTGCATAAATAAAATTAATAAATAAATCAAGAAAAAAAGAAAGGTTCTAAATACAATCTAATTATGGGGTGAATGTGACGATTGCGGCTTCTCGCGAATGGGGTCGCCAGAGTATGTCTTTCTCAATTTTCTCTTTTTCCTGATTTGTTTTGTATACGATAAACGCGCGCATCTCTGTTAATTTTTGCTGGGTTGGCAGGTATTTGTCTTCGAATTCACTTGACTGAAGCTAGTATTATTTCCGGAATGTAACTTCGCTAGGGCGCGACCTGCCTCATTGAAGTCTGTTGATTTTTTTTTTCAATACACCCAGTGCTTCATTACAAGACCTTGCATACCATGTCCAAATCGACATACTCGGTCAAAATATAAAAAATTTCAAGTACTAGTCAGCCGCTTTGAAAATATTCACATAGAGTGCGTCCCCTTCCTCCTTCCAATAATTTTTAATACATCTTAATAGTCGTTGACAGATTAACCTGCTGGACTGAGGCATACCTAATAGATGAACAACGGCCAACAATCCTCAATCTGATTAGTAGAACGTTTTCTGCCCTTATAGCTATAATATTTTAACTATTTATTTCAGCATTGAGCCACCTACCGTCCTTCTAAAAATGGAACTGTGTCTTTCTAGCGAGGGAGGCCGTCTTGCGGAACTATTATATGAATGCCTCTAGATACCTGACGAATACAATACACTCTGAGAACGTTTTCGCGCTAATATATGTTGATCGTGTTGAGCTCTTATTAATCTAACTGGAACTGTTGAAACATGTCGTTGACTTTGTAGTGATGCACTCCGCTCTGGTTAGAGTTTAATATGTACACTTGACCGACCGATATTGAAACCATCAATATTTCATTGGTCTGTCAGCTTATCTAATGTTTTAATGCTTCTATACATAGTCCTTGTCGTTTTTCGTGAGAGACGGATGTTGAACTCTGTAACGTCGGCAGGATACAAGTTGAAGTATCTGATATACTGATTTAATTAGTATTATCACATTGATTGTCATTTATGTTTAATTTTTATGTTATTCGCGGAGACGATTTTAATATTCTGATTTTTTGTCTATACTCCAGTCCAAAGGGAACACAAAAAACTTAAGAGGAAATCCCTAAAATTCTAAATATTTTAATAGAATAAATAAGTCATTATGTATTAAAATGTATGTTCCCAATAATCCAGCTTTTGTCATATGTCTCATGAGTTAGACAAAAAAATTTATGTTTGCCGGAGAAACTTTAGGTGAAATATGGTCACTGCTCTCGATTGACAACGTTGCTACAGTTGCGGAATACATTGATCCCAAAAACTCAAAGCTTTTTCAAGAGAATTTATATGCAAGAGACCAACAGTGGTGTGATATTAACGTGCGAACAAGCAAATATATGACACAAATTGTTAAATTTTCGAACGAAAAGTGATGTTCAAACCCTTAAAGTTCATATTTCAGCTTAGTCAGAAATTTCTTTCACCACCTATTCCATATTGTCCATTGATTTAATATACATTAACAGAATTTGTTAGAGTCTAGAACAGAATTTGTTAGTTGAGACAGCGTGAATTAATGGCAATAATTGCATAGCAAAAGAATAGTGAAAGTGAAGATTGGTATGATGAGGCTGAGTTAGAGTTAAATGGAATATCGTTCACGCCTGGCATAAAATCTAATAAGCAAAATTTACCAGTTATATCATTAGAGGAACATTTTAATACCAAGAAAATTGCGTGACGTTATTTATGAACAGCTCCACAATTAAAATTCACTTTACTTCTAATTACAAGATACAGGGTTTCGTTAACAGTTAATTTCTTTGGGTTAACATTATCGCATTCCAACTTAATGTGGGTTGGAGTCGTTCTCTAAAAGGAATTCCTTAAATGCAATTTTAAATTACGTAGATTATCTGCCAGGTCAATTCAAAATTTCTTCACAGAGAGAACTCGAAAATTTCTCAGAATGATCGATGTCGTTATTATTTTGCATATATTTTAATATTGTTATTGTATCAATCTTGTTTGTTGGAGTTAGTATCACATGTTTGACGACAGTGACCTAAATAATTTTAATTTTATTATTGAAATTTGTATACGACGCTTTACCAAAACAAAATGGTATAATTATTTTTTTTTTATAATTATTGATAATTTATTATTTTTTTTATTGTTATTAATAAATAAAATCTTTTCTTTACAATCGAATAATTATTGTTACACGCTTTGGTGCTCAAAGTTTTATGATTTGATTTCGTTGTGGAATTTTGTGAATTTTGTGGAATTTTGTGGAATTTTGTGAAATTATAATAAAATCAAAAATTTAAAATTTTTCAAAATTCTAAAAATATTCCAAAAATTCTTACAAAATCAAAAATTTAAACTTTTTCAAAATTCCAAAAATATTTCAAAAACTATAACAAATTCAAAAATTTCCATGTCCAATTTTTTTTTTCAATTACATTTACGTCATAAAAACAGCTACATTTTTTTCCAAAAAATTGGCTAAAAAAATAAATGAAATCATTTTTTAACGCACTTGACATTATTTATTTGATAAACTTATAATGCAATAATTCTCTATCATAAAAATAAAATTTCATGTCATACAAACTATTAATTTTATTTTTTTCCAAAAAATTGGGTAAAAAAATAAATAAAAATCTTTCTTTTGATACACTTGACAACATTTTTTTGACAAACTTATAATCAAGATTTCTCCAAATGTTCCTACTCGTAATCAGTTGAAATGAAAGTTTTTTAAGCAAAAATGTGCACGTTTCCTTGTTTTGACACACTTGACGATTTGTTTGACACACTTCCGGTACAGTTATCAAACACATCGTCCTTTCGGCTCTTCCCATTAATTAAACCTATTTTTAGAAAAAAAAATTTTTGAAATCCGTCCAGCGGTTTTCTAGATTTCGTAGATTGTGACAGCCAGCTGGTCGGCCGGCCGACAGACATTCATTTATTTTTTTTGGTTTTTTAGAATCAGTAAAACCAAAAAAAGTGGGGGTAAGAATTTCACTTTTAGCTCATGAATGTAATACTTAGGTCTTTCAGACCAAAGTAATAAATAAAAATAAAATTTATTAAAAACAAAAAAATAAATAAATTCGTTTTATTTTATATATGCAACCGTATTTGGAACAAAAAAATAATTAAAACAATTACAAAAAAATAATTGACCATGTGTTTCTTGAACTGGAATGTAAACTGTGCATCAGTTATGTCAATCTTTTTTCAAGAAATTTGTTCAGTTGTCGAAGTGAAACTTCTTTATGCGTGTCGATGGTAAAAATAATGTGCCATCGTTATGATTTTCATTACGTTACGTTTCGATTATACTGTTTTTAAAATTATTGTAAAAATCGAAAAGAAAAAGAAAAGAAATATATTTAACTTATTACTTCGGTCTGAAAGTCCTGAGTTTTATATTCATGAGCTCAAAGTGAAATTTTTACCCCCACTTTTTTTGGCATTTCTCGACGTTTTAGGACTTGCTGATTCTAAAAAGTCCAAGCGGCACGTATATCCGCTAGAAATAGGTAGATTTCGTGACCAGACAGCTTTGTGTACAAATAGAATTGGATATGTCAGATTAGTTTAAATAAAAAATTTAACTAGAAACAGAAAATCCAAAAAATTTATCAAACAACCAAACTAAATACATAAACAGAAACTTCTTTTGTAGTTTTGTTTAATTTGGTTAAAACTTTGGTTAAATTAAATCCTTTGGTGGATTAACGTTCTAACTACATCACAACTGCCATACTATAATTTATAATCAACAACAACATCAAACAACTTTTACACCTCAAATATAATACAAATATCTATCAATTGTAAATATGTAATCAATATACATATATTTATTTCAACTAAACCACTTTCAAATATTCCAAAGAAACTATTCCCTAATTAAAAACAATAATAAATCTTCAAAACAACAACAACAAACATTCAAAACAAATTTTTTAACTTTTTGCGAAAAAAATTGTTAAATTAAATAAAATCAAACTTTTTTCAAAATTCCAAAAATATTCCAAAAATTAGAATAAAATCAAATATTTAAATTTTTTCTAAATTCCAATAATATTTCAAAAATTCTTAAAAATTCAAACTTTTTCCAAAATTCTAAAAATATTGCAAAATTTATTACAAAATCAAAAATTGAAAATTTTTTCAAAATTCCAAAAATTGTAATAAAATCAAAAATTAAAATTTTTTAAAAATTCTAAAAATATTCCAAAAATTCTTACAAAATCAAAAATTAATTTTGCCGAAATTCTAAAAATATTAAAAAAATTATTACAAAATCAAAAATACAAACTTTTTCAAAATTCCAAAAATATTTCAAAAACTATAACAAATTCAAAAATTTCCATGTCCAATTTCATTTTCATTTTCATGATAACTACGGATAACTGTAAGTGCTACATTTATGTTACTTTTCATATAAATTCATCTAAAGCAAAAAAAATAAACAATTTTGTTTAATCAAAAAAAAAAAATTATTTTAACTATAAAGGTTTTTCTTTCAACCATTTTTTTCAATCGAATGATTTTGAACCAAATATACAATCGTACCAGTGGCAGTATATAATCTAAAAAAGAAATATTGAATCAACAGCATATCCAAATGAGATAGCAATGGATGAAAACGAAATCATTGCAAATAGGGTTGAGAAAAATATGAATAAAAAGACGATAAGTTATATTACACGTGTTGATTCATACAAAAGAAAGTTTTTTGGACAAATTAATTTTTACGGGGACAACAGCCTATTAACAGTTTCAATGTTTTTTTAAGATTTTATTTGGCTCGGATGTCTTCAACTGTAATCCATGATCAATGCATGATGTTGCAGTTATTTTTACATCGTCTTCAGTTATAACTGTTATCAGATTCTCTACGGGGATATGAACTTTTTTGCTAAAGACCAATTTATATTTCTTTCTTGTATCCCTAATAGGGACTGTGTTTCAAAAACTAATTACTAATTAGTAATTATATAAATTTTTATTCTTGAATAAACTTAACGAGTATGTGTGCTAATTAAAAACTTTCAAGTATGTATCTAAGTTTTCCTTTTAACCAAAATCCATATACTTTTACAAAACAAAATCTTTCTTTATTATTGCATTTCATTATGAAAAATTATTTGCGATGCAGAAAATATTTTATATTTGAAATGACTGCAAAGTTTCATAGTAAAATAAAATAAAATTTACGTTTCAAGTCATTAAACAATTTTGTCATATTGAATGATTTCCAAATCGAGAACATTTTTAAGAAAATAAAAACACATTTTCTACAATTTCATTGACAGTTATTTTAACGAACAAGAAAAATAATCCAATATTTAGAGGAAAAAAAACAAAGCATCGGAAGAAAAGCTCAAAACTTTTCACCATACGTATATTGTTAAATTTGTTGTAGTGGTTGTTTGGAACAGAAAGGTTCGTAAATATAAACTTCTATAAAAAATTGTTTAATTAAATGTAACTTATTTACGTTGTGAATGGTATTTGCACATTCACCTACGAGTAGACTTATATTTAACACTTGTTTTGTTGGCATCCTTCTTGGTTTAAATTTTAATCTAGTTGGAATTTAATTGATTAACGTTAGACTAAAATAGAAGTTTTACTCAGATCCTAAGTAATTGTTTGTTACTGATTTTACGTAACACCATGTAGAATTATAAAACTTTCCTTGTAAGAATCTTTGGTTTTGTTTTATTTTTGTATACAAGAAATATTGGGCTGTCAATATATTTTAAAGAAAAAAAAATATGTAGAAAACAAATATTTCTTGAATAGAAGAAAGTTTTGTTTTTATAACTAAAAGAACAAAAATTTTCTTCCATTGTATTAGATTAGAATTTAAATGTCTTAGAAAATTATAAGATGCTATAAAATTGAGATTGTTTTATGTTTTAAAATAAATTTTTCAAACTACAATATTATGTTTCATCTTGAGATTTTTCCAAGATCAACAGATTATCTATCTTATAGAAAAAAAATCATTTCCACTAATTTAATTTTGCTATCTTATTAAATGTCTTACTTTTTTTGCTTTAATTTCTTTTAAAACTTAAAACTTCAATTATAAAAGTTTTATTTATAAGAAAAAAAAAATAAATCTTTAATTTTTTTGTTTATTTTCATATTCTTATTTGTTATTTTTCTATTTTTTTCAACCCTAATTTAATTTCTTTTATTTTTTATGTTGCTTTTGTTAGTAAAGACTGTGTATCTCCTTTCTATATTCAACCATTCGTAGAAATATAATTTGTGTTTCCTTACTGATTTTTTATACGTAAAACTTAAGACAAAATTGTATTTCTTTTCTTTTAATGGTATAAGAGAGTTGTATTGTTTGTGATTAACTTGACTGTTGCGTGCTATTTATGGAGAAAAATTGGGGATAAAAGAAATCGTTGGAGTGCGTGTTTTGTTAAAGAACTAAATGTTTGACTGCTCTTTTGATATATTGATTATAATTCTTTGATAAACGAATACCTAGATTAATGGTATTTCAATCATAAATTTAGATTTATGCGAGTGTGAAATTTAAAGTTTTTTTTGGTTAATTAGAATATAGAAGTGATGAATTGAAGTGATTGTAGTTTTAATAAAAGTTGTTTTATTTGTAATCATTTCATCTTTCCTTTGCTTTGAATGTTTTTATTGTTATTTGATTTTTAAAATTTGCATCTTCATATAAAAAGTAAATTTTTTCCAAAATATATGTGTGATACTTGTAGTTAATTTTAGTTTGGACCAACTGGTAGAACATTTCAAGTTTTAGTTTTATATTTGCTAAATGTAAATTCTAAATTTGAAAATAATCGTACTAATGTAGAACAAAATTTAATAACATGATATAATTATTATAAATGTTTGTTAACGTATTCTGTTTTTTTTTTGAAATTGTGATATGTAGTAAGAATTACCTCGGTCCCTCAACAACATGCGTTCAGAGATGTTGATGAACGAAATTTTTTATTTTAATAGGTAACTAAACAATAAATCCCACCACATAACAAAATATGACACAGGCCAATTTTTCATGATAGAATGAAGGCAATAAAATAAAATAAAGGTAAAATGCAAATTTGCTGAATCGAGTTATTCCACCAGCACTTCTAAGATATTGGCTTGGTTAATGACATCTCGCTTCTCTTGTCAGTAGTGTGTGATATCTCACAATAACTTATGTGTCAACATCAGAGAATTATAAAAAAAAAATATACTTACGTATCAAGTAACATCGACTAAAAGTTAAGTAAATTTAATGGAAATACATAAAATTATTGATTCTAAAAGTGTTCGCTTAATCAAACTACAATTTTTTATGGAAAACTCTTAACTAAAATGATTACTGTTTCAGTTGCAATAGTAGATTTTACCATGTGTTTTAGCTCAATTGTTCAATTTTTGCGATAATTTTTTCCGTTTTTGTTTCATAATATTTTGTTTATTCTATCAAAGATCGATTAATCAAAGATTTTCCCGATCCTTTAAAGAATCGATTTTTTTATTTTAAATAATCGATTTTTTTTCAATGAATCCGATCCCTAGATTTAATCACAATTTTTATCTTAGATAAATAGGTTTAAAATAAAAAAATACAGATTTTGAGATTTGCGCACTGTTTCCCCACAAATGTAACGAATATCTTTATGAAATATTATTTTTATTTATTATTTATTAGTCACATAAAGACTTAAGTTAGTACATTTTATAAAGTAAAATATTGCTTATATTCTATTATTGCACTTCATGTTCAAGCTAATATATCTTGAATGATGTTTTGGGATGTGGTCATATTAATATAATTTTATTATTAATATTATTTTTTGTTAATTTTAAAACAATTGAAAAGAATCAAAAATATAAGCTCAAATTTCTTAGCTTTTCCATTATCGAGTTACTGTTGCATGAAATCTGCTATTGTGGTATTGTGATCATGGTACCCACATTTTGTTGTATTGTGTTGTTTTGAAATTTAGTTCTGGCTGAATTTCAGGATCTATACTTGTAATGTCAAAGAATAAGTTTTTGTCTCAATAAAATAGCAGCAGAGTGATTCAACAGCTTAGCATTGATTTCACTAACAAGAGATCTCAATTCGGGTTCATCACTACATTGAAAAAATTTAACGTGACATATTGTTTCTTGCCAAAACTATTGCCAGTGGCGTAGCATCAAAATTAGATTTCGATAAATGCCGGATGCCTAGATACGAATTGAAACATTCCTTTCCTAATAAACATGGTGTCTGTGTATTTTTTCGAAATTCACTTTGATGCATGAGAATTAAGGCTTACGAGTTGAACTCTAAACACCATAATTCTGCTGAGAAACTGTTGAGAAAGATCCTAGCACATCAACATTAAGAAATTCTGAAATCATAAAAGACGGAATGCGGCGGTTTATTCCAAATCGACTTATCGCTCCTAAAACTGAGCCTTGGTTCACACGGGATGTTGAGGCCGATAAACGTAAAGCATTTAAAACGTGTTTAACTCAAATAAAACACCTGAAACCCATAGTGCCTATAAGTAAGCAAGAAATTTTAGTAATTACAAAATAGACTTGGACAAAGACAGGTTTATCCAGAAGAAAGCAAAGAAATTCGCCGAGCGAATACGTAGTATCTTTCAAACAGTTTGATCAGTCCAGAGCAATTTCAATCGATCCTCTTTTCCAATCTTAGTGCTGAATTACATTCCCGTGAGCGAAACTCTAAAGAGAAGACGTATCTTAAAATTTTCCCTATTAAAAAAAACCATGAGATTTTGAAATAACCTCACTGAAAAAATTATGTTCTATTTCAAATCGAAATGCAGTTGTCTCAACCTCATCGTGGGGGCAGATATGGGGAGTCGAGCTCCAGAATTGATTCAACCACTGTATGATTACAGAACAATGTAGTTGAGACAATCTCACGTAATATTTATGTGAAAATTAAATTTTCGAATTTCGAAGCTTTCGAATAATCCCATCCATTTGTTGTTCAAATACCTCGTTGAAGAACTGTGTCCATCCAGAACGATTATTTTAATAAAGTGGCTAAGTTGTGAAACCTTATGCCCTCCTCCGTATTTCACGATAAATTTGCCCTTCAGACATTTAAAGAAAATGTCCATTGTCACTTGAAACAATTAGTATAGTTATCCCCATATCCCCATTCCTTCCATTTCCCTCATCTCCTTCCTTTATAGTTGACATGGTATCTTTGGATATTCAAACAGTTTGAATAATAAATATTTCATATTTGGTAACATTTTTAACTAATTAATAATAAAAAAAAAGCTGAAATGATTCATCAAATTTGTCGTTTTTATAGAGTGCTGTAGCCTATCTACAATTTCAATTGTCGATTTAACCACACCTTTTATGTTAGACAAAAATTGTTTAAAATAAAGAAATTCAGTTTTTGAGATAGGGCGCACCGGTTCCCCACAAATGTAACAAAAATCATCTTTATGAAATATTTAGTAGAACCATTATAATCTAAAGTCTAAACTATAAGCTGAAATGATTCAATAAATTTTTAAATGTAGAACAGGTACTTTTTGGCTCAATGTAATTTTTTTTGTTGTGTTTTTATGATCTACAGAAGAACGTAAGCTGTATTGCTCCCTTGCTTGTGTTAAATTTTATAATCTTATTAATGGTCTGGTCGAGATACATTTGAAGATTTAATTTAACCGTTTATTATGCATCTATACTTTTTAACATTTTTTAAACATCTTAAGACCGTATTTTTCAAATATATTTTAGATTTGGTCCCGGAGTACTAGATTGGCAGCCTCCACGAAGTATCCACAACGGATACGGGCGTACTCTGGGCAATGTGATGTGGAACGAACGGTTGTGGTACCCAATTCCTTCGTAGTAGTGAAGCATTATAGCAAATAGTCAATCGAACCCTGTGCGTCTGTGCTCCACGAAGGAGCGGCACAAAACGACGTATGTTCTCAATGTTAGGGGCGGTCGAAAATCTTTTCCGCTAGGTGGCAGACTATAATGAAACTTAGTGCGGGGAGCAAACCCCGTCCGTTACGGTGCAGGGCTTCGGAACCCCAGTGCCGGCGGCTAGAGGGAGTGCGCAAGCAGGCTCCCAGACGTCGAGATCAAGCGACTGCAAACCATTGGAAGGTATCCCAGCTACAACTTCACTTAGAAGAGAAAGTAGTCAAGTACTGAAACCAAACCCAAAAAAGCAACTTGATGTGCAAAATCCATTCCAACTTAACAGGAAGACGTCAAGATCTCCTGAAAGAGAAAGAAGCAATATCTTGCTAAATATAAACACAAACGAAGTGGAAATTGAAAGTGAAGAACGTCAACCAGACTATGAAGAAAGAGAAGGACTCAGGCATCTAGAAAAAGAAAATTTAGAGCTCAAGAAAAAACTAAGCAAAATAGAAGAGATAACATCAAAGCTAAGCAATGAAATTTCTGCTTTAAAAAGAGAAAATCAAGACCTGAAAATGAGCCGAGAAGCAAGTAATCGGAAATGACTGATAATCTAAATATCGGCAAAGATATGAGAAGACGAACAAACGCATTTGAGTATCTAACAGATGAAGAGAAATTGCAAAGAGAAACAGATTGGATACTGAAAAAGAGTAGGCCAAGCAAGAAAAGTAAAAAGAGGAAAGCTGAAGTTTCCCTTGAGTATGTGCCATCAAGCGCTAGTCAACCGCAAGATGCACATGCAATTGTTAAAGACAAAGTTATTCTAACAAAAGAAACGAAAGAGAAAAAGCCACCGCCAGTAACTGTAACGGGTGTTTCAAGTCATGGGGAAATTCAAACCATAATGAAAATGGTAACGGATAAAGAGTACAAAATTGCTTCTCCTAACAATGATGTCTGGAAGATCAACACATCAAACTCTGATGCATACAGAAATTTAACAATGAAACTAAACAGTGACAAATATCAATGGGTTACATATGAAAACAAAAACAAACGCCAAATCAAGGTAATGGCAAGAGGACTACATCCCACTTGTTTGGTCGACGATATAATTGAAGATCTGACACGTAAAGGTCTTAAAATCTTAGATGCTGTTAACATCATCAAAAAAAAAAGAAAAACCAACGAAAATGGATCCAAAACTATCCATAAAAGAAGACTTCCTCTTTTTATGTTAACATTTGAACGAAACGAAAATATAGAAGAAACTTATAATATAAAAGGGATACTCAATATGAGAGTGAAAATTGAACCTTTAAAGAAAAACTCGATAAGAATACCACAATGCAAGAAGTGTCAAGGTTGTAACCATATACAAAACTACTGTGCACGTGAACCAGTATGTGTCAAATGTGCCGGTAAACACTTAACGCAAGTATGTCCAGTTAACAGAGACACCATAGCCAAGTGCATAAATTGCAAGGGACAACATCCAGCAAACTATCGTGGATGCGAAGTTGCTATCCAACCCCAAAAAATAAGAGATAAAACGTGCAAGCCATCACAAAACAAGCAAAATAACGTTGGTAGATCCAATGAAGTATACCAAGAGAAACTGTGTGAGCAATCTAACAGCCCGAAAAATGGAAAATCATACGCACAAGTACTAAAAGGCGCAGAGTCAATCAAGGACTCGGAAGTATTAGAAAGCATCAATAACTGCATGGAAGTAATTCTAAGGCGGTTAGATGAACAAAGCAACCTAAACGAATTGATATTCCCAAAAATTAAACAGATAAAAAGCCTAAAACCAATCGCCAAGAAAAATTAAATATGAATACAATACTCAGAATAGCAACCTGGAATGCAAACGGGTCAAACAACCACACCACAAAAGTTGAAATGTTCTTGAAGCTAGAAAAAATAGATATTTTCTTAGTATCAGAGACTCACTTTGTTAAATCATCATATATAAAAATACCTGGGTATAAACTTTATCATGCAATTCACCCAGCAGAAAAAGCGAGGGCAGGATCAGCAATACTAGTCAGGGATAACATAAAGCACCATGAAGGTATTAAAATCTAAGAAGAAGTAATGCAGGTCACGTCGATAACAGTTATTACTAAAAATAAAAAATTCAGAGTCCGGCAAACCCTACTTGGATCTGCGTTCAAAAGGAAGAGCATTGCAGGTCCAGATAGCAGTTTTGCTTGTCCTATCTTCAACTCAGTTTCCATCGGCAACAGAGGTTCTATATTGTTCGCAGATTAATGTCACGTCCAATACTTTCAGTACTATTTACACTAAGAATTCGATCCAATTTTAAAAGCCAAAATACCATCAGTTTGCATTATTATTGGCAATTAATAAATATCTCAGTTAAAAGAAGCCAGCAACATACTAATAATAACCGAAGTAGTTTTTTATAGAAAGATTTAGTACGATTATGTCAGATCCATACCTATTTACACTAAGAATTCAATTTAGAAATCCCGAATATTATCACTGAATTTGCAACACAAACTAATACGAAAATTCACCAAAATTACAACTAGAGACAACCCATTCCATGTAGCAATCGTTTTCTAAAGAGTTTTATATATATATAATTAACTATTTAGTCTTTACAACCACAATGATTAAGTCACAACCATTTCTAATAGATATTAATTAAATAATTTCGTCATATTCAGGAATAATAAAACAAATTTTAAAGTGAATAGAGATGAAATGGTTTTTTAATTAATTTTTATATCGTTTTAAGTATTAAATTACCCCACTTTTAAGCAATTGCGCTCTTCAACTTACCTACAAACATTTCCACTAATATAATTTAAATAAAATTTCTCAAATTTAAGTACAATTCTATATAAATATGATTTTATATCAATTTGTATTTTATATAAATATATTACTTTGACATATCAATCTGTCAAAAAAAAACATCGAAAAATGCTGCCAACGTAAAATATTTGCTATCGAACGAAAATGTTATAACATACCAATTAAATACATTTTCGCTTCAATGATCACTATCGAAGCGAATCCAAGTGATGTTACAACATGCCACCGCTGGTGTGTTACTTAAAATTTTTGATCGAATCAAAAACAAAACGTTACATACAACTAAAAACAAAAAAAAAAAAAACGAAATTACAAATGATGTAACCAAAAATATATTCGTAAATAAAAGTAAACAAATTTTTCACCCCAAAAAACCTTTAATAACGGACCGTAATTTAAATAAATTTTAAAATGTCAACATTCACAAAAAGAGGGAGCTACGCATAAAAAAAAACGTTAGGAACCAATAGTATTGTTTTTCCATTAAAAGCTTCAACAAAAAAAAACGAAACAAAGTTTTTACGATTTTCTTTACGTCTTACCCAAAAGTGTAATAAAACAGTAGCAGAGGTTCAAATGTCACATTTTGCTAAAAAAACAGATATAAAAAAAATAAAAAAAGAACCGAGGGAGAATAGCAATCCCATTCCTGATTTCGAATTTAATAGTTTATGTTTATCTTTTCTTTCCTTTTGTTTGAAACCACTTTCAATTCTAGTTAAATTGGTGACAAAATTTCGATTTGGTTTCTTGGTATTTTCCTAAATTATTTTGTAGATCAACATGGAATAAAAAATGTTTTATTTTGCTTAACGGGGCGAAAAGGTTTAGTTGGTTTATGCACAGAATAAAAATAAAAGTTCATCATACGTAACATTACTTTTATCATTTAAAATTGGTTAGGAATTTTTAGTTTGGTGAACTATTATTGTTTTAAGAATTTTGCTTTACTGTTTTTGTAAATATTTTTGGAGAGTTAGAATACTGAAATACTTTGTTTATATGCACACTCTTAGTACATTTGTAAACTCTTATTGTGTAAAACACAATATACCCTTGTTGCAATGATTCAAGTGTTTTTATTCAAAAATTATAAAAAAAATGTTAGAGAGCTAGCTATGCTAATGGAATTTATTTGGAAGTGTTATAATTCCAAAACCTTATTCAATTTCAAACTTCAAACGAAACTTCAATTTCATTTTGTTTATTTATGGTCCAGTGATTGATTTTTTGCACTAATAGCGACATGCAAATAACATCTTTTTAAGCCAGATTATTGACTGCAGGTCTTTCATGTCAAGGCAGTAGCACTAGCAGATCACTTCTTATTTTGTAGTGGAATCCGTAGTGGAATCCGTTCCTTAGATTGACCGAAATGGTATTCTTTTATTTCTTTTCTTACATGATTCTTCAGGCGTTTTCTTAGTCTGCAGTATTATGTAAAAACCCCTGTCATTCCTATTCCTGTATACAATATAAAACATGCATCTGCTCCTTTTTCTCGAATCACCAATTCGTTAGGCCACCTTAAAAATTTGGCTTTAGTCAAGGTTTAAAGTTTTATCTCTTGTCCTTGTGTGAAAAGTATGTGTTTCTATAGCGTAAAACTCTTCCTAGCTGGATTGTTGGCTTCTTTATTACCTATAATCCATGCATGACTCGGAATCCAATACAAGGTAAGTTGAATACCGTTACCAAGCTTGTTTAGCTACTTCATACATTCAATTAGTTTTACTGCTATGTTGTACGAGCTAAGATTTAAGAACCGTTACGACTGTATAAATATACAACAATTTCAAGCTAAAAATTTCGCAAATGTTGATTACGTTAATTATTGGAAAAACCGGGTTTGTTCTTAATACGCATCCACTACGGTTGCTGAGTCTGTCACCACCTGATTACGTCATTGCTCAGCTGGTAAATAGGAGATTCATTCAGCTTCATTCTTTGCTGGTTATTCTATATATAAGTTTTAAATCGAAATTGAACTCTAATATGATAAAAAAATTTGAAACAAATGCATGAAATGTGTATTAATTGTGCATGATATAAAATCTTCGTGCACAAAATTGTGCATAAATCATTTCATGCACATGATGTGCACCATACCGTGCTCATGTCATAAAACGCCTTAGCACATATATGCACACGCATTTCAGACGCATATCTGACGAATAATAAAAAACAAAATTTATTTAATGAGAATAAACAATAGAATGAACGAATGCACAATATAAAATTTACATTTTATAAAACGGGTAGTGTTATTTAACTTTTTGTTATTTTTTATGACTTTCGTAATATTGAATTGTATCTTATTTTGTTCTAAAATTATATGCGAAAAAAATTTTTTGTGAAGGTAATGAAAACAAACGGGCATTTTGTATATGTAATTAATTTTAGTGATTTAGAAAAAATTATTATATTTTGTTAATAGTTTTTGTTTGCATTGTTTCATGTCGGATTTTTTTTTGTGACGTTTATGCTCCATTTAGGAGCGTTGCTAAGCTAATCAGCTTCGAATATTCACCACGGTCACTCGCAACAGCGGCGCCATGGAAGCCGATTTTTTAAGGTCCTTCATTACGTTCGTCTCCCATTGTAGTCGTGGTCTACCATTCTAGACTGTGATTCGGGTAGCGAAGGTAGCGAAAATCTGAAATTCTACGTCCACGCCGTGCTACCTGGGTAACGCTAACAGAATTAGGTTGGTGTAGTTGAGAGGGGCAGAGCAAATACTGCTTATACTCAATGATTCTGCACCATGGCAGAGTCATTGGCACCATAAAACCAATGCAACTCAAGTGTCTGTTCTCCACGTTAGGGGTGGCATGGAGCGGGCGTTTGTCTTGGATCAAGCCGCTCGCTATATAAATGTGTAGAAAGCGTCTGTTCTCCATGTCAGGGGCGGCTTTCAGCGGGCGTCTGTCTTGGATCAAGCGGCTCGCTATATAAACGTGTAAAAAGGTTGTTTCTGGTGACCTTAAGATGCAGAACGAACCCATTCACAAAAATTTGTGTTGGACGAAGGGCTAACACCCCATTTCCGTAAAAAAATTATTTGTCATGAATTCT
Organism: Diogma glabrata; assembly: GCA_963693315.1. NCBI lineage: Eukaryota > Metazoa > Arthropoda > Insecta > Diptera > Cylindrotomidae > Diogma > Diogma glabrata. The sequence goes on from OY856188.1 coordinate 266,732,415, forward strand.
GTACACAGGCCTCGGAATATCTCGGATTCATTATTGGAACGACCTCGGAAACTGTACCCGGACTACGATTTAAAAATGGGAACCCGGAACGTGCTAAGCCTTAGAAGACCAGCAGATCTCCTAAAACTCACTCAACAAGTAGAGAGCTACACGCTGGATATAGTGGCATTACAAGAACTAAGATGGCCAGGCAATGGAATCCATGAAACAGCGAAAAGATACACTCTTTATTATTACGGTCATCAAAATCAAATCAAATCCGCACCAAATCCGCACGCAAAAATTCAATGTAACGATCGTCAATGTTCATGCACCTACTGAAGATAAAGCAGATGATATTAAATACTTGTTCTTTCTCGAACTCGAAGAAGTCATAAATAACATCCCGCGGCACGATATAAAAATCGTGGTAGGTGACTTTAATGCTCAAATCGGTAGAATTGCAGAACTTAAAATACATATCGGCCCTAACAGCTTGCATCATACCAGCAACAATAACGGTTTTCGCGCAGCCGGGCTGGCTATGATGTATGATCTAGTAATTTCCAGCACTTTCTTCCCTCACAAGAGAATTCACAAGGCAACGTGGAAATCAAATGACGGAAGAACGGAAAATCAAATCGATCACGTCATGATCTCTAAGAGACACTCTACAAGTGTAACTGACGTTCGGTGCTGATATGGACACCGATCATATGCGTGTCATCTTTAAATACAAGTGCAAGTTGTCATCTACATTTAACAGACAAGAAAAAAAGACCGTGCGCTGGAATGTCGAAACATTTAAACATCCGGAAACGCTGAATAAATATCAGGAAATAATAAAACACAACATAGGAGAGCATGACATCTCTTCTGAGATGCCATTAAACATACAAGAACAATGGCAAACGCTTCAATCAACCATTATAGCCGCAGCACAAACTACAATCGGAAAACGACCACCGTACCCATTTCTAAATCGTAGTCCGGGTACAGTTTCCGAGGTCGTTCCAATAATGAATCCGAGATAATCCGAGGCCTGTGTACAGAATTCATGACAAATAATTTTTACGGAAATGGGGTGTTAGCCCTTTGCTCTACCCAAATTTTTGTGAATGGGTTCGTTCTGCATCTTAAGGTCACCAGAAACAACCTTTTTACATGTTTATATAGCGAGCCGCTTGATCCAAGACAGACGCCCGCTCGAAGCCGCCCTTAACATGGAGAACAGACGCTGGAGTTGCATTGGTTTTATGGCGCCAATGACTCGCCATGGTGCAGAATCATTGAGTATATAAGCAGTATTTACTTTGCCCCTCTCAACAACCAACCTAATTCTGTTAGCGTTATCCAGATAGCACGTCGTGGACATAGAATTTGGGATCTCACTACCCATCGAAAATATTGATATAAAATAAAATATCGCTTAAACCGATCTATCGATATTATCGATGTTATCGATATATCGATTTATCGATAATATCGATATTATAGATATATCGATAGTTTCAATATTATCGATAATATCGATATATCGATATTTGGATATTGTGTATATATCGATTTATCAATACTATCGATATATCTATATACTATTATGCCATTATCGTTATTCGATAGATCGATAACTACCGATATAAATAACGACATAATAAATAAACGAAATATCTACTTTTCCGCACATATGATCACATAATATTTTCTATGCCTAGCACACACACACAATTAAATAATATATATAGTCTATAATTAAGCCAAATTTTAAAAAAAGTATAGTCAAAAAACAATAAATTAATATATCAATATATTAATATATCAATATATCAATATATCAATATATCAATATATCAATATATCAATATATCAATATATCAATATATCAATATGTCAATATATCAATATATCAATATATCAATATATCAATATATCAATATATCAATATATCAATATATCAATATATCAATATATCAATATATCAATATATCAATATATCAATAGATCAATATATCAATATATCAATATATCAATATAGCAATATAGCAATATATCAATAGATCAATATATCAATATATCAATATATCAATATATCAATATATCAATATAACCATATGTCAATATATTCATATATCAATATATCGATACATTGGAATTTCGATATATCAATATATCGATATATTGACATTACAGATAATATCGATATATCGATAATATCGATAATATCGATTGTATCGATGTTATCGATAATATCGATATTATCAATATTATCGATGCTATCGATTATCGATATGATCGATATTGTCGACATATCGATATATTATTCCGATATCGTTAATCGATATATCGATAATTATCGATATATCGATATTTTTTCCCGGCACTAATTCTTGTGTGCCTAGGATTCCACACCGAAAGAAAAAATCTTGGTTGATTCAAACATGTTGCATTGTTAATCGAACATTAAGTGAAAATTAGGGAATTAAATACGTTTGTGATTGAATCAACCAACGCTCCGGATTTAAATTAACAATTTAACCGTTGTTTGTCGTTAACCCCATCATATTTTGTATAATTTTGAATAATGACGTTTTCTTTATGTTTTATTGCCTCGATTAACTCCGACCCTACTTGATCGAAAATCTTAAAATATATTATTCGAAATAGATAGAAAACTGAGTTTAATGAAAAGTTTCAAATAATCATATAATGATATTTATTAAGGGGGTGGGAATGAGAAGGGGTAAAAACATACTTTAAAACCAGGGTGGTTAATTTGTATTGTTATCTCACTAGGTGAGATAAATAGTGAGATAAAGAAATTATGTTTAAATGATTTCTTTTATCTCATATTATCGATCAAAGATAAATATTCTATCTCACTTTTTATCTCACCTAGTGAGATAACACTACAAAATAACCACCCAGGTCAAATGGGGTTTCATTTGAAAGAGCACTTGATTTTAGGCACAATTTTTTTAGAATTTTGCAACGCATAGTTTAAAGTTTTTGAATTATTTTTCAAAAAAGTGCAACAAAAAAATGGTACCTCCCCTTGGATTTCGAGGCTAATTGACAAAAAACATTTGAAAACATTCACGAAGACAGGAAGTTTGATAAATTCTGATTGAAAATTATAGCGAAGCCCGAGCTAGCGAATAATTATATATCTGTGTGTTTATGGGAATGGGAGTGAAAACGGGTGAAAAAAAAGCTTTTTCGACCCAAATAAATGGGGGTGTCATTTGAAAGAACACCTAATTTAAGAAACACTTCAAGTTTTATTTTATAATTTTGCGATGTACAATTTTTGAGTTATTGTCGAAAAAGTGCAATTTAAGACCGTTCCACTCTCTTACGTTTCGACACTGATTGACAGAAAAATTTGAAAAAATTCAGAGACAGGAAAATTAGTAAATTTTGAACGAAAATTACAGCTAAGTTGCAAATAATTATATTTCTGTGTGGTTTAGGAGATGGGATATGAAAGAGCACATAATTTATGAAACATTGCAATTATTGAAGTGAAAACTTCTTTAGGCGCGTTGTGCGATTTTGTATGGGAATAAATTTATATATGCCAATTATCGTCACAATATATTAAATATAAAATACCCATGTTCGGTCGTAGCGCTTCAAATTGCAATATGGATATCACGGTCGACTGAGGCTCTCTAGGTCGAGAGTTCAATTCCTGGAGTGATACATTTTTTAATGTTTTTTTAAATTTTTATTAAATACCATTAAATTTATTTATGTTTTTATTTATGAATTCATAAAAATCATAAACATTTTTTTTTTTACGAATTTTAAATTGATCGATAATGCAGTTTTTAAAGGTATTGCTACTGTCTTTTTCCGTTGCGTTCAAATTATTATCGTTTCGATATTAACAAGAAAATTAATTTTTTGGCAGGAAGTTTTATGTTTTTTTAATTTTTATTTTTAATTTTTAATTTTTAATTTTAGGTTATTGCTTTTGTCTTTTAACACAGTGTGACGTCAATACGAACTAAAATTTAGAACGCATTCAGGGGATTTTTACCAAAATAAACCAAAACTTATTTGTAACATATTTGTAGAGACTTACTTATTTAAATAAGTAACCTAAAGAGGTGACTTATTTGCAATTGTTTTTCATAGAAAAATCTAGTTTTATTTGTTAGTGTCAAATATTTTTTTGTTTTTACTAAATAATTTCATGGAATAAAACTTCTTTTTCGATCCGTAATAAAATTAATATAATAATTTAAAATGAAGAAAAATAGTTATGAAAACTTTAATTTATCAAATTTAATAAATCGTTTTAATTAAATTTATTTTCGAATTTGCTTTTATGTTGCTGACAAATTAGGTATGCTCAATCATTTATAGAATAGCTTTTAAATACTTATTTATAATGTCGGTAGATAAGTAAGTTTACATAAATAAGTTTCAAATAAGTCGTCGTTCATAATGCAGTGCCTATTCTGTTTTTTATACTTTTTGTTGTTGTTTTCTTTTTTCATTATTTTCTTTTTTCTATTGGTGATTGTTGTACCATTTTTGAAGTGAAAACTTCTTTAGGCGCGTTGTGCGATTTTGTTTTGTGAAAAGTTTATATATTCGAGTCATCGTCACGCTAAATAAATTTTAAATATAAAATAAATATCAAAAGAGAGTGAAATAAATTGTAATCATTTGTTATGATTTTTTTCGGTTTGAGTGTGGTGTGTAAGTCTGGTATAGTTTAGTAATAAAGACATCGCAATTGATAGTACAAATAACCTTAGCTCTGAAATTAATGATAATATATTATAAATAATTTTACTCTCGTTCTCTAGATTCATATTTTGGTTTTTTCTTTTTTATTGAATTTGATGTTTTTCTCTGTTAATAACAGTGTGGAAGTGTGGTAAAGGAAGTAACGATTTTATTTTTAGATTAAAATTAGTTTTTTTTTTAGAATTTTGCTGTGCACAGTTATTGAGTTGTTGTCAAAAAAGTAAAACTTTCTGACGATTGTTCCTAGAAAAATTTGGAAAAATGCACAGAGGCAGGAAGTTTGGTAAATTTTGAACAAAAATTATAGCGATATCTCAAATAATTATATGTTTGTGTTTTTAGGAGATGGGAGTGGGAAGGATGAAAAACATCTTTTTTGACCCAAATGTGTGAATTGTCCCCTAATTTAAGAAACATTGCATTTTTTTTAGAATTTTGCGGTGCGCAGTTTTTGAGTTATTGTTAAAAAAGTGCTATTTTTAGTATGCACTACACATATCGACGCTGATTTACAGAAAATAATATTTCCAATTTAAACCATTTACAAGCTGGTTAAATATTTCTTTAGTTAATATAAACAGCTATGGATACGACGTAGCCTCAAGTAACATTTTTTGTGTCATTTTTGAACAATGTAGATTTGAATGACATTTACTATTGACCTTTACGATTAAACTTACACTTAAGAGTGAATTTTTAAATTTACTCCGTTGGGAACGATTATATTTTTATTCCAAATCCGAAGAAAAAAGCTAGTACTTTTTGTCATATTTTTTTTTTTAATTTTCATAACAGTAATTCCATAATTGAAAAAGAAAATTCACCCAATTAATTTGTTTATTTTTATTTTATTGTTTGGGCATGTTGTATTTAGTGTTTGTGTGATAATAATTATAATAAATTCATTTCAGTCTTTTGCTAAAGAACAACTTGAAATTATTTGATTTTTGGTTGAAGGTATCGTCAATTTTAATGCGTTGGTCTGTTAAAGTTATTGATAAAACTTTATATTAGCTTTTGAATTTGAATAGATCAGGACTATTGTAAGCGATTAAAATCAAGCTACTAAACGAATCGTTTAAAGTTTTTCTTTCGAAATCATGTTTCAGTTTCTCTCTTTAAACTTTTTATGAAGAACACATTTTCTAGTGTAACATCTTCTCAACATGATTATGGTAACATACTTATTTCTTTTGTAGAATTTTTATTGGTTGTTGCATAAACCGTATAAAAATAATTATCCCTTGATAACTATTTTCATCATTTATGTTTATCCTTATAAACATATCATTAAAATATTTGCTTCATTATAGTATTTTCCAATATTCATGTACTAAATGTAGCATATTCTTTAACGTTTCAATTTGAAACTAGCAACATCTTTGATATTTGTTTTTATATTTTTAAATTCAATTTACTTTTAACAACCCAATGAATGCTTACGTTGACATTTTATTATTATATATTTGGATTCATATCATCACTATAGAATTTGTTCTTGTATATTTTTTGTCGTTGGTGTTTCAATATTTAGATTATACACTTCTATTTCTTAACAAACAGCAATCGCGACGATAGTTATAGTTTGGGAGTATCAGTGAAAAGAAAGAATCCAACAAATTTATTTGGTTTTGTTGATTATTTTTTGTTGCTGAATATATTTCAGTGTTACTACAGCCGAATGTTTGTTTAAAATTATTTTGATGATTCTGGTTTTATGTTTTAGTGGAACAAATGTTGAAAGCAAGATTTTATTTAAGTTTCCTATGTATTTGGTTTATTGAAATATGTGTATGAAATATTTGTTATTATTGCCAAATGAAGATGAAAATTATTTACGATAAACTGGTTGCGGCCTACCAAATTTTAGTTCCATCGTTAGATAAAGAGACATGTTGCTGTTGAACTGCTGCCACGGCGTTTTTTAATTGAAAGAAAAAGTGCTTGCGTAGACGTTCAATTATTGTGAATGAGCTTCATACAGGATTTGTAGTCTTCTAAACTTTTTCAACCTTGCCGAAAATAGTCGCTGAAACTTTTTTTAGTGTTAATTCCTTTGTTTTATCCTGGTGCTATAAAGATGAGATTGCGCATGCTTCTGCTAAGCTAATCCATGGCCATGTCCGATGAAAAATTAATTCAATAATTTTAATGTCTACCGATTGTCACGATCGGTTGGTAAAGATTTCAAATCTTTCTTTATCTGTAGCTCTGACCTGAAATGATGATGGGTATCTCGACGCCTACACTTTGTTTTTTTTTCTTTATTTCAATTTGAATCTATGTAAATTACAAAATTTGTAGAGATAATTTTATAAAATTTTCTCTAAGAAAAAAGCACTTGCTTATAAAATGATTATGATTTTTGATTTCCTTGTAATATAAAAGTTTTGCTCCTTAGTGTTATATTATGTTGCCAGATAATAAAACTACTAACTATATTCATAGATTTTGTGCCAGATCATAGCTTTTGTGCCAGAATATTGATTGATGAGCATGACTGTTTGAATGAGCCATCTGGAAGGTTGTGCTACGTTATGTGCGGTGCGTGTGTGATTTGACCTTCCTACATAAATTTTTAGAATTGAACATCTATACTGTGCAAGGTAAGCCACTGTTACTGGGTGCAGGGCATAATCATTAATATACTTGCGTATTTTTGCGAACGTTGTTGACTATAACATCGCCTCAAAAATCTTAATGATTTGTTATGTTCTCAGTAGTTGTTAACTCTGGTTGTCCCACAAATGCTTTTCAAATAATTTATAGTATGCAACGTGTCAACAAACAGATTGTAGGTTTCATCGGTAATATTGCTTTTGTCACCTGGCTTATTTAACTGAGTTTCAGATCGTTTACATCATGGCAATACAGATTCGCTTGCAACCGTTGTTTATCGAACTGTGCTAAATAATCTAGCAATATTTGTTTCGGTGTTTTGACTTGTTAACTTCGGGCTATGCAGCCAATTGCCCCCGATAATAGTTCACAAACTTTCGGCGCTAGTGATTTTGATAAAATGTGTTGTGTGGTAGGAACTAAAATATGTGTCACAACAACACATAAAACCGTTCTAACACCTAGGTCCTACAACAACATGCGCAAATCTCATATTAGTTATATTCTTTTTAAGATATTGAATAGCTAAACAATAAATTTTCCCATTTAATAAAAATTGATATAGGCCAATATTTCACGATAAGATGGAGGAAATTGTAGTGAAGCGCTGCTTCATTGCTGAACAATGAAGTGGCATAGCAGGTCGCGTACCTAGCGAGATTATTTTTTTGCCCCAGACTAGCTGCAGCCTATGGGGTCGAGAGAAGAATACCTGCTGCTCCAGTACAAATAACTGAACTTGTACGCGTAACATGAGTTGAGAACGGAGGCAAGAAGAAAAACAAGTAGAAGACCATGAAAGAAAGAACCATGATCACCACGCCCAACCCTATAATTTTAATCCATTCCCACACTTACACACTTCATCTACTCCCACACATACACACCATCCATAGCATCATACGCACATTCACACCACCCCACTCATCAACCACTATATTCATAAGCTCATAACCCATAGGTAATCTAAAGTATGCTTCATCCATAATTGTACGCCATGCTTTAGAAATAAGGCTACCCGGAAATACTTCAACACGATCTATTTTTAAGCCTTGTGGTGATACTGTGGCCAACGCTATTGAGTATTCTTTATCACCGCTAGCTGGTTGTAACAAACATCGTTTCTCGTTTCAATACTTACAATTATATGTTCTAACCTGCCTGTCTTTTTGTGCTTAATATAAATATTTATCCAATTACCGCGAAGAACTAGTTACCAAAAATTATTTCAATAGGTGTATACGCACCACAATCAGGTTCACCAATGTTTAATGAAAATAATTTAAATAAATTCAGACGACATTTACTACATATATTCTCGGATTTCAGATTTTATACGAACCATTCTGGTTCCATTGGGTTCTGACAGACATACGTGCATGCAACAAATACACTCACTCATACATACCCACATCCTCATATCCATATACACACATTTGCCCGCACACATACACACATGCACGCATAACTATAGACATACACACCCATACACACACCTATATATCCGTACATAAAAGAAAGAAATTTAAACGACTCTCCTCATATTGTGGACGATTCCCGTGTCTCCGCCTTCCTTGTCTCATCCTAGCCCGTCATGTTCCTCGGCCGCCAACAAAATCAGTATTTCACGGGATAGCTGCCCCTTATAACGTGGCGTTATTATAATTTCTCCTCGGCTGTACCCAAGGCTGGACCGGATTAGTAAGTATGGCACTTTATTTTAGTTTTTTTTTTGTTTTACAAATCTTTCTTCTTATTGTATTTGATCGATAACACCCCGTATTGATATGAATAGGCTTATCAATAACGCATGTGAATTTATCGTAAAGTTCCTTTATTATTTGTTTTAGGTTATAATTAGATATCATAAGAGTTATTTTAATTTAAATTATGCTAATTATTTATGATCTTATTCCAATAAAATTAACTAAAGATCAACAAATGATTTCTTTTGATGTTTATAATTTTACTAATTACTATTTTTGGTTAGCGACACGAATATTGTAAATTTTTCTATTATACAACACAAATTTTAACATGCGAGATAAAGTAAAGTTTATTAATTACTATCACAGTTCTTAATATTCGAATAAATGTAAAGATTAATAATTTAGTATATATCAGATAAATGTAAAAGTTATTTGACTTATATCACAGCAATTTCATTTAATTTGTATCACAGATTTTAATAATCGAATAAAGATCAAGTTTAATTTGATTTATATCACAGATGGTTAACAATATCCACTCTACATTACCTCTGAATAAAACAATCAATACCGTTGCTAGGTGTGGTTCTCCAGTATCTTCCAAAACACACAAAAATATTTTTCCAGCAGCAAAAATAACATCTGCCGCTTTTTTTTTGACTTATTGTTTTAGACGTCAAAACTTTAAAAAAATCAGCTGTGTTGTTTTTCTCGACAAAACATCGACTAAGAGGCGTTTACATAGGTAATGTTGTTTTTCAATTCACTAACACGGCACAAACATATAAACTGTTTCTAAAGTTTTCCTAGTAAATTGTACTAATAAAAGAAATTGCACTAATTGAACTTATTGACTTTAATAAAAAATTTCTCTACCCATATTAATGAAGAAATACGTGAACTAAAAAAAAGAAGTCCATTTTTTTGATATTCACGAGTAGAATTTTCAAGACATAAGAGCCTCTATACGCGGCTAGGCGTATTTATAGGCAAAAAACTAACGAACGTTGGGGAATTATTTTTTTCCTTTCGTTAATTATTTGTCCCCACTAAAACAAGTCTTTACTAATATCTGGTACTAAAATGGGAAGATGATTATAAGCAGAAAAATTGACTATGAAACGATTGTAGGACATCTACATGGGAATAGCGCCAGTTATTATACAACTGTTCTATGCTAATTTTATAGCAACTAACGATCACAAATTAAACATAGGAAATTAGGAAATTACACTGGGAAATATTACACAACTGTTTTAGAATAATAATTTTTTTAACGGAAACTATAGTAGATGATGACTATGGATTGAGTATAAGAACCCATGTGTAAAGGAAAAACGAAAACAAATATGAACATTTCTGTCAAGGTAAATTTGATATGTGTGGGACAGTGGTTCGAATTTCAACCGCGGAGTTTGAATTACACTTCATAACAAAATAAAAATAAAATAAATAAGTTTTTAAAAATTTGCAGGACAAAACTAAAAATCGGTTGCCAATAGTTCAGTTAGTGGCATATTCCTTGATCACGAGATGAACTGTCTCCCTCATTTATTAAATCCCAGATGTAGAGTTATGTGGAGGTTCTTTGTTTCGAGCAAGCAATAGCGTGTCATCATAAAAGAAAACTCCATAGTTAAGATTGAGGGCACTACCGTTAACTGAACATAATTCATCCGCCGGCATCCTTAAGATATCATCTTGGTTAGCGACATCTCACTACTATTTGACAGTGGTGTGTGATATCTCACGTTAGCACAGATTCCAATAACGGTACTGAAGTACTGCGTGTTGTCACACCCGCCGATCCAAAAAGAAAAGAAAAAGATAAATCAACAAAAACTGATTCGTACACCATGCGTAAAGTTTTGTCATACCTTTGTTATTCGTGCTTTGTTTCTCCCATTTTGGTGGATAGATATGTAAATGAGAGAATTGCATTTTTTAAGCTTAGTTAGGTGAAGGGTCGAAGGGAAGGTTTTGGTTCTTAAATCTTAATGAAACTTTTGTACAAGGTTTGGATTTTAATTACTCAGTTTCATCTGCGTTTTCTTCCGCTACATTTAAATGCATAAATAAATTAGTTATAGAATATTGCTGCTCTGAAACGCAAATTATATATACAGTTTTAACAGTAATGTATAACATTATCCCAACGATAAAAAATAAGCAAACATTCAAGCACCTTTGAAGATATTGACATTCGGTCCTACATATCAGTAACCATAATACATGCGCTAGCTATTCTGCAATTGTGTGAAATAAAACTTCTTTAAACTTTCAAGGAAAAGCATGTAAGATGAAAATTATGAGTTTCATCTGCCGATTCCCAAACTGATTCACAATGGAAATGTGATGATGTTATTGTTCATACATAAATGTAATACATTCAATTTTCATATCCAATACAAATTTATGTTGCTTGCTGTACGTGTGTGTTTTCAGTTAAAAGCACAACTGGTGGCCCAACCTTTATTTGTAATAAATGGATTTAAAACTATAAAAAGTATTTACAATATTGCCTACAAACGATAGTTAAAGTAATAAAACAACAGTTTTATTGTTTACCTTAAAAGGTTTTTTGTAAATTTCTTTTTATTACTACATTAAACAACAAAACAACTTAAACTGAATTAGATATGTTTCAAATGATATTAAAAAAAATACCAAATGTGATCCTGCAATTTCGCTTTATACTTTTTTTTAGCATCAAGCATAAACGTGGAGAGTAATGGGAAAATTGGAAGAATGAAGTCTTTCCATCTTTTCCTTTACGTTTAGTTATTACTATTATTGTTTTTTGTTGCTACAATGTCTCAAGAGAATCAAACTCAATTTTCTAGAATGTGACCGAGAAACGACCCCTCGAAACATAATATAACATTAAAATTCCAAAATAATAAAAAAATCGTAACACCAAAAAAATAAATAAATTATAAATGAGAATTCACTGAAATATATCACGAATAAAAAAATGTTTTACACAAAATGAATACACATTCAAATAGTTTAGCTTTTAACAACGCATGTACAAATGTTTTTACCTTTGTATCATCTCGGTGGAGTTTTGGGTGTATTAACAAAAAATTCATGAATAAAACAATGTCAAAATGATATAGGAAAAAAATTTAGGAAATAAAAAGAATAAATTTAGGAAAAGCTGTTCCATGCTTGTCTTATTATTTTCTCTGATTGTTGCACTGATGGGTGATGGAGTTTGTAATAAGTGTAACCTTTGATTTGTTTTTTTGTTGCCTGCTCAGATCATATCAAGAAAAAGGTATTCTTTGCAAATCAAATAGTGTTCTAGAAGAGAATGAAATTTTTAAATTGGTTTTGATATGACAGAAATAATGAAAAAAATGATTGATGGGTTGTGCAAGAACGGTTCTAATTCTCATACGAAATTACGTTTGAAGAATGGTTAGTTACAAATGACGTGTTATATGATGTGCGTCATTATGACTGGAATAAAATATTTTTTTAATCAGGTCTTCAAAGTGTTGTTTTGCAGCCAATCCTTAAAAAAATAATGGGAATGAAGTAGTTCAAAATTGTTGTTTAACACAGATCTGTTCTTATAACCTTTTAAGAAAAACGTCCATTTCTAGTCTGCCCGGATCATCTTTGAAGATAACATACCAATTTCGCATAATATTGGTCATTAATTTTGAAAAAAATGCATGAAATATGCATTAATTATGCATGACACAAAATCCCCATGCACAAAATTGTGCACCACATGATGTGTACCATACCGTGCACATGTCATAAAACGCCGTAGCACATATATATACACACACACATTTCAGACATCTTCTCACATTTCATCACAGGGCTGAGCTTCAGACTACTGTGTGGGTCACAGGTGGCGGATAGTGAACGGCCTACATACTGATATCTTGTATGTAGGTGAGCTGCGAATACAAAAATAAGCAGTCCTCGACCAAGAGCACAACAAACTCCACGAGCGTCTGTCCCACAGTAGGCGGCTCACTGGTCAGCGTCTATCTTCATATTGAAAGCGGCTGCTTATTTCCACCTGACAGTAGGTATAAAATGCTAAAAGAAGAAAAACTCCGAAAATAAAACAACATGGAAAGTGATTTAGGATCAAGACTTACGGTGCAGGGATTAGGTACCCCAGTGCCGGCGACTGTAGTGAGTGAGCAAGCAGGCTCCCAGTCGTCGATATCCAGCAACTGCAGTGATACAGTGGTGGCAAACTTGGCCGCTGCATCAGCTACTACTACAAGTCACAAGAAGAAGCCAGAGCAGGTATTTGCCAGGAGCAGTGACTGGATAGGTCACCATTAAAAAGAAGCGATAGCTTGAGCGACAGCCCATGCTCTTCCGCTGGATTGCAAGCTAATAACAATAAAATGGTGCTAAAATTGCCTCCTGTACCATCTGCAACAAGAAGCGCACCCCAAAACGCTACCGAGCGCCCGGATCTAGGTATCGCGAAAACAAAGAACGTCAGTGGATCACCATTAAATGTCACGACGAAGGCAGTTACACCAAAACAACCAGCGACCAACCAAGTGATACCAGTAGGAGGTACACAGGGTGTCTATAGCAGTGGCATAGATACCTTATTGGTAGTTAGCTGTAAAATTGAACAGCTGCAAAAAATGATGCTGAGCACACGGTCCATAAATCAAACGTTTAGGAACCTTGTGAACGAAATCGATCAATTGCACAAATTTGCTGTGAATGACCTCACTGTTATCCAAAGCGTCAGGCCACAGGTGAACAAAGTGTGTCAAACTTCACCGACCTTGAAAGCAAGCGTCGATGAAAAATCAAAAAGACGACGAAGTAGAAATGGTGAGGACATGAAAGCACAACTGCCTTCGCCGAAAAAAACTAAAACAGGAAGAAGGATCTTGAACGAACCAAGATCAAGATCCGAGCAGAGCGTGATCAAGTCAAGTGAACAGCAGGTCAGATTGTGTCACCAAGACTAGGAAGACAGCTAAACGTGAGCTGCTTCTTGAGCAGAGCTAGCACTCAGAGACTCGGAGAGTGTTAGATCGGTGAGCCAAGAAACTCTTATAGAGTGTCGCGACTTAGACGAAATAACAACGAGAGAAGATATTTGCATTGCAATCCAGACACAATTTCCTACAATTGGGTCTATCCAAACAAATGCAAACAAATCTTTGAGGACATTGCGAGACGGGACTCAGACGGCAACAATCAGTCTGGATACCGGAGAGTGGTGCTCAGATAGAAGCAGAATTTACTGCGAGATATCTTAAAAGCACCTGTGATGGATCTATTCCGCGTAAAAGCAACGGTAATGGCCGGTACCCAGTATTCTGGTGGACTTAAAACATTGCCCGTTTGAGAAAAGCGTGCCTCATACTCCGGCGAAAATGTACCCGAAGGAGAAATCATGAGCACTATGAGCAGTTCCAAAAGGATTTCCGCGAAAAGCAGACAGAATTGCGGAAAGCAATTGCTAATAGTAAGAGCAGATCATTCCAGTGTCTCATAGATGAAGTTCAGAATAACCGATAGGAATGTGCGTACAAAATTGTGCTTACTAAACTTAAGGGTGTTCAACCAGCTGCACCAGTGTGCCCAGATATAATGGCTGAAATTGTGTCCGGCCTTTTTTCACACCACGGTCACTTCTCCCTACCTCGTGAGCTGCAAATTGACGATAATTCAATTTCGGCTGTCACCACCGAAGAGGTCTTAAACGCGTTGCTCAGATTATCCGTTAATAGCACGCCCGGTCTAGACGGCATCCCAAATATCGTCTTAAAAACAGCGATAAAGAAGAAGCCGACGGTGTTCGAAAATATCTACACTGCGTGCCTAGAAGAAGGGATATTTCTTAAGGAATGGATGCGCCAACGCCGTGTGCTTATACCGAAAGGTGACAATCCACCAGAAGAACCCTCGTCCTACCGCCCACTGTGTATGCTGGATACAACTGGAAAGATCTTTGAAAGAATTATTGGTACTCGACTTGAGCAACATATTGAAGGCGAGTGGGGCCTTTCTGACCGGCAGTTTGGTTTCAGAAAGAAGCGCTCTACCGTGGATGCAATCTCTGCAGTATATGAGATAGCGCATAAAGCTTTGAGTGGTAAAAGATAGCTAGAGGGTGATAAACAGTACTGTGCTGTTGTCACTCTGGATGTTAAAAATGCCTTTAACTCTGCCAACTGGAACCAAGTCATGAGAGCCCTAGACGAACTGCACGTACCTGACTACCTGTTACGTATAATAGCCAGTTACTTCACAGGAAGAACTCTGGTCTATGATACCGAAGCAGGTCCTAAGAAGTACAATATAACAGGAGGAGTACCCCAGGGATCGGTCCTTGGACCACTGCTATGGAACATCATGTACGATGGTGTTCTCAGAGTACGTGTGCCGGAACAAACAACGATTATTGGCTATACAGATGACATTGCCATAGTTGTTGTTGCCAAGAACCTCACGGACATTACGAGCAACTGTAACCAGACCATAACCAGCGTTAGAGCATGGCTGAACAGCACAGGACTAGAGTTGGCCGATCACAAAACGGAAGTCGTACTAATGAGTAGCAGAAAAGTAGGGGAAAGTATCGATATCCAGGTTGGTGGACAGATCATAAAATCTGGCCAGCACGTGAAGTATCTTGGAGTCGTCCTAGACCACAGACTCAACTTTAAAGACAACCTGATGTACGCTGGTGACAAAGCCAAACGAGTGGGGCTGCTCTTGCAAGGCTTATCTCAAACATTGGCGGCCCTAAACAACCGATCAGAAAACTTCTCGGTAGCGTTAGCACATCAATATTGATGTATGCGGCACCCACATGGGCATCAGCGGTGTAAACGGCATCTTATGTTAGACCTATCAAAACGGCCTACAGACTGACATCGTTGCGCATTTGCTGTGCTTTTCGCACGGTGTCTGGCGAGGCTGTAAATGTTATTGCAAGTAGGATGCCGATCGATATTGCAGCAAAAGAGGCATCAGCTCTGCGTATAGCAACGGGAAATGATAGGGACCGACAAACACGCGAAGACTTCAACATGGACAGTCATATAGAATGGCAAGCGAAATGGGAAGCTTCAACCAACGAACGATGGACCTTTGTGATGATCCATATAAAAGCATAAACATCAAGAAAACACGGTGATGTCAACCATCATTTGACGCAGATGATCTCAGGTCATGGATGTTTCTGTGAGTACTTATACAAGTATAAGCACGTAACGGATCCAAACTGCCTCTACTGTGATGAGTATCGAGAGAGTACTACACTCAACCCCTGCCCTGCGAAGGAATGCCTTAATTGGTGGTACCACCGGGATACAACAGGACTACAAGAGCAAGTGAGATGGTTTTACCCGGTAAAAATCCCGCGCGTAACGTTGGGGAAAGTCGGGTTCCTGACCTTTTTCAAACTTTTCATCTTCCTACGTAAAACAAAAAAAAACACATTTCAGACACATTTTTTCAAATATGTAGACTCGTGGGTCAGTATAAAAGTTAATTCAATTATTTGCAAAAATGTGTCGTTACAACCAACTGAGTTAAATAAAAATATAAAGTAAAACATTTATAACTTCAAATTTAACTCAAACAGAACGACAACTCTCCCATTGAGCAACTTTCAACTAATATACTATAACCGTACATACCTTATAAATCATCGAAGTTCGATTTATGGTTTTGAAGTATAAAATATACAGGTGTTCAGGATATTATCCAGCAGTTGGTGCATTTTTACACTAAAAGTAATTAGTTTCCCAATTTTTAGCTTTGTAACTAAACTTGTAAACATTTCACCAAAATCGCTATGAACGAAGACTAAAAAAAACTTTTGTTAGAGAGAAGTCACCAGTTTTTTTAACATTGTCCAAAAATCAATTAGTTAAATGTTTTATCTAAATCGTTTCATAACAAGCAGAAATTTGTCAGGACTCAAATAGGCTCCGTATCAGGGTCGGTATAATTCGATTGGACCCTGATAGTAAATGTAACGCGTTTGCCCTATTAGACCCTGATTCTCTGATCATATTCGTCATATACAATGAAATAGGTCAAACTCTAGTAAGGTATTTCGTATCAGGCCCTGTTTAGATTGCCCAACTAGGGATCAAATACAATAAACCAAATCAGAGCCAGATTTGTTGAAATAAAGTTAACCCTTAAAGGGTATTATAATTCAGGTCCTCAGCAGGACTACATCAGATTGTCTTAATAGGGCTTGCGCTTTCTAAACTGATCAGACCCTGATCACGCCCTGACTGTATTCAGGTAGACCCTAGAATAGGACTTGTAATTTTTTGAGTTTTAAAACAACAGACGTTTGCCTTGGAATTTCTTGGCTCAATTTCAATTCCATATAATATTGTGCGATGTACCTGTTCCGAAAATCCAATCCAATCTATAATTATCGAATACTGTAGCGATTTTCGATGAATCGGCTAGATGTTGTGCAAATATATTCGTTTCGGAATAAGAAACACCAAAAATCCAATTTTGCGATTTTGTTGGGTAGCTTACATGG
This sequence comes from Diogma glabrata, assembly GCA_963693315.1. NCBI lineage: Eukaryota > Metazoa > Arthropoda > Insecta > Diptera > Cylindrotomidae > Diogma > Diogma glabrata. The sequence continues at coordinate 266,750,010 of OY856188.1, forward strand.
TCTGGAGATGACTTCTGATATAAAATAAAATAGTGGAAAAAGCTACGTTAAAATAATGAGATTTTGTGAAGCCGTTTCAGTAATATTTGTCGTTTGACTATCGAATCCAAGTTGTCGTTTGACTATCGAATCCACATTAGACAAGTGGGTATCTTAAATGTCAGTGGGTGTCTTAAATGGCATTAAAAAATGTCATACTTTTTTGACTGACGAGAGAGAGAAAGAGATAGTCACGTATTGAATCACCTAATTTTTTCGAGTTTCAATTTTGCCGTTTAAACGTTTTTTTTCACATAACAGTAACATTGTAGTTGTAATAATTTAAAATTGATATTATACAGAAAAGCACAAATTTGCGAATAAAAATATTTTAATTCTAAATATCAAAGAAGAAATAAAAGTGCAAAATTATTAAATGTCGAACATTTCTAAGAAACCCCTTTATTTATATATCTTTATATTTTTCTTCAGGGGTTAGCATTAATTCACTATTCAAACTTGAAAACTTATGTAATTGGAGAATTGCTTTTTATAGAGATTCTTAATCTTTTATAAATACAAATTGTCGAAAATTAAAATATGAATTTTAATTCTAATTACTTCCTGGAAATTTAAATAAATTCTTGACAATGAAATTTTTATTAGGTTTCCAAGGGAATATTTTAGTTTTGGATAAATGGAAATTTTAAACAAATTAAATTTTGTAATAAAATGATTATGTTGGTATGTTATCTTAATTGAAAATATTTAAAAATTTCCCGATGATAACCTTTGATGTCTTTCACAGTCGATTTGGTCTGCTTCCTAAGACATTATTAGTCTTATTGAAATTAAAATAACTAAATCAACAAATTTCGCTTGAATATTCCCGTATTCGCATCTTTCTCAATATCCCCCACTACTTTTCGTTTAGTCTTCAAATTTTCAAAAGGTTCTAAATCATGAATATCAGATATTAAACTTGTCCAAGTTTTGTTTATTACAATTTAAGTAATGCTTTGTTTTTATATCTTTCGTATTAGTACATCATTACATTTAGTTTCGAAAAGCTCAGATTATAAATAAAAACCATTTCCCTTTTCTCATAAAGTTTAAGTTACGATAAAACCGTTGTCATTATTTTCGATTTTTTTATCAATAATCTTCTTATATAATATTATTACAAAATCCTCTTCAGCACACCTTTTCTTCTACTTTATTCTAACCATTAAATCAAACCTTCAAAAATTCCTATCAAAATAAAATTATCTCAATAAACTTTTTTTTAAGGTTTTCATTTTTAACAAACAAAAACTACCAACTTGATAATAAAAAAGAAACAAAAATGATTAGAAAAGTAAAACAAAATCGATATGAAAGATATCTTTTTTTTTTGAGAATCATTAAAAAAGTTTGTAATTAAAACTTTCATCTTTTTAATCTTTTGCATCTGCATTATCTATTATTCATCTAAATAGCAGAATGTCATCATACCCTATCGTATGCTGACACATTTTCCTTAAACATTTTTTACAAAACGGGAAGGAAAATGGATAAAGTGAAACTTTTACATATATAGTTGATGGGAGGTTTAAATTAGATGAAAATGAATGACATTAATTATCATTAAATTGTAAAATAAAGTTTACAGTAGATCATAGTATATATAGTTTTAACGACATAATTGAACTATAAGCAAACAATGTAAACTAATTTGCGGTTTAACTTTACCACTCACTAGACTAGAACAATTTAAAATATGTAATTAGAAAAATGAGAAAATTCGAACAACAAATTCGGCAAATAAGAAAATTAAAAAATCCAAAATGGAAAATTAAAATTAAAAATTCGAGTATAGAAATATATTATAAAATTGGCAATTTTGAAAATAAAAAATTTCAAAAATTAAAACAGCAGTTATTTCTTTAAGCATTATTATTGAAAATATAGTAATGTGCTTGTCAGTTCCGGCTCGAAGGACCACAAACATGTTTCTTTTACACGTGTTTATTGAGTTTTGTTTTAAATTCAGCCCTCTTCTCACGACGAGAAATACTGAATTCCAATTTAAGTTTTGATTCAAAATTTGTTTATGATATTAAGTTCTTTCTTCTTTGTTTATGATATTAATTTTTAGATTGTTTCGTTTAACTTTCCATATTATAACTGAAAAAATAATAATGGGCTTTCAGTTCCGGCTCGGAGGACCATATAAAGTTTGTTATACTTTTGTTGAATTTTCTTTGAAATTCTATCTAAAACTATAAAATCTCATAATGTGTATTTCTCCCTCTTCTCACGAAACGAAATACTAAATTCCACTTTAAGTTTTGATTTCAAATTGCTGAAAAGCAAAAAGGGTGGGTGGTTGGAAAAACTCACATTTCTTAAAAAAATTTTTAAACTAAACAATCGATAATTTTTTGAATTTTGTACGAATTTTTTCAATCTTTTTCGATTTTTCTAAACTAAACTCGATTCCTTCCAAAAAACTTTTGTTTTACTATCTCATTATCTATGTCTATAATATACAGATAAAATCAAATATTTGCAATTTTTTCCGTAGGCTTGGACAAATATATTTTATAACTGTAGAAAATTTGAAGTTGATAGCACTTATAGTTTATGAGAAAATAGACTATCTAGAAATTCGGACGGACACCGTAGTCTCACCAATAGGGTAAAAATTAGAACATCAGCCAGTTAAATGATTACAAAATTAGTGAATAAAATTTACAACTTTTGTGTCGAGGTCAGAAGGCCCATTCAAATAGGTCAGTCCCGACCCAAGCCACATGGATAGTGGGAAGCTTTCAAAGGCAACCTGCTTTACCAACTTATCATGGTTCTGACTTGGTCTACATTATTTCCAGTACACTCGAGTTATTTTGAAAAATTTGCGATGGCTGTATTTGTTTCTTCAATTTATGGCCAGTTTTATGTAGTCGTCTGTTTCGTCTTATTTTGATTTATTTTGATGGCATGTACATCCAGAGCTTGCTTCACAATGCTAATCGCTCCAGGATCTACGTGCATGAGAAAGTCGTGAGCCAACGAATGAAGTCATTTGGATACCGAGCAACCACTAAAGGTAACTTGCTTGACCAAGTTTAGGGGTGTGACTTGGTCTACATATTATTTCCCGTGGTACTCGTGGGACTGAAAGTGAACAAAAAATACAAATGCAAAACAAACTAGTTATGAGAACGAATCTTAAGGGTCGAAGCAGGACGTCACCAATGAGAGTAGAGTAGGCGCATAAGCAACGGGTGTAGAATTAAGTCTCCCATTCAAACCGTTGTATGTCAGGTGCTGCCAACTGCAGAAAACACTCGTGTTCAAATCAAAGTATGTTGAGAAATTACGTATGCCGATTTGTGTAAGACACAATTTTGGATTAATTTAGTAACATTGGTGACAGTGGAGAAATTATTATTTTTCAAAATGGTTTCATTAAGTAAACTATGTTTCTAAAACTAAAGGAACAACTAGAGCTAGAAGGAATTCCAACAACGAGAATCGAAAGTAAGGTGGTAGTCTTAAATCAACTTAGAATGTTTCCAAATTTTGTTAGAATCAAAATGGGAGAAACAATTAAAATAGCAATAATGAAATCAAACAAAAATAAATATTTTCGAAATTGGCCAAATTGGTGTGAACATCATCCGCCTATTACGCCGCATGAACTTTACTCAATTTGTCACATCCTGTATTTTAGGCTGCACGTAAATTAATCAAAGCTCGATGCTTTTGGCACAGTATAAACAAAGATATCAGTCATTGGACTGCATCTTGCGCATTTTGCCAACGATCAAAAGTTCATTGACATACGAAATCTTTAACAGGACAATTCGACATTCCACAAAGTCGATTTGAACATATCCTCATAGATATTGTAGGACCACTTTCTCGTTCTAACTGATTCTCATATGTTTTAACCTGTGTCGAAAGTTTCACTCGCCGGCCAGAAGCAAACTGCATGACATACATGTTTACAGCCACCATTGCTTTGAAATTAGACAATAACTACGTATCACATTCAGTGTTCAAGCGCATATAACTACAGATCAAGGAACACAATTCGAGTCTAAGCTTTTCTCCGAATTGACAAAGCTTTTAGGCTCACATCGGATACAGTCAACGTCATACCATCCACAAGCGAATGGAATGGTGGAACGTTTCCATCTGCAACTTAAAGCTGCACTTATAGTCAAAAGCAACACAATCAATTGTAGCTTAGAAATACCCATAATTTTTCTAGGTTTGTATACCTACAGTGAAAGAAAATATAAAATGTTAACCAGCAAAGACATATATTGAAAGTGCCTGTTAAATTTTTCATGAAAAATCTTCTTTCCTAGTTACCAACGGACATCGATAAACTACCTAACACAATGAACAATTTGATTCCAACAGCGACTCGACAAATTAAACAAAGCGACAATTTTGTTCCAAAGTCGTTATAAAACTGTGACTACGTATTCGTACGAGTAGACAAGGTACAAACTGGACTACAAGCACCGTATAAAGGTCCTTACAAAATCATTCGACGTCTACGCAAACAGGTTGTCCTTGCGATCAAAGGCTAATAATCAGACTAATAATCAGTTTGTCCTTCCGATCAAAGGCTTAAATAAATATTAAAACCGATCAAAATTCGTAACGCTGCCTCCTCCTTCTTAAAGTTGGATTGTTACGATCCAATTAACAAAATATTGATGATAAGGATAGCTTTAATGAGGTTGCAAAAATGATGACATCTTATATTGAAGTTGCAACTTTTATGTAAAGCTTATTTGTTAAATGTTCTTAGTTCATTTAGTCTATCTCCGTTGTTTGTTTTAATGTTTTGTTCTAATGCGTTAATAGGTCATCAATTAAAATTTATTCTGCGTTGACCATTTGACCATCGTTGCTTGTAGACAACATATTCAGTTCATGCAGACAGTTTGTTACCTGACGATCAATGTGTATAACTTTAAATTTAAATCTTAGTGCTTGCGGGATACGAAAAGTAACATCAGTTAAAACATGTATTATACTGTATGTTCCTCCCAATCACATTGTAACTTTGGACATCGCCCAACAGTACTCTTCAGATTGTAAACCTATACGAATGACTCTTCTTTAAAATTTAAAGTTTAAATTCTTTTGGTCTCTCTGAAATATCATATCTGCGGTTTTCTACCTGTCCGCCGTCTTCTGTAAATTATTACGGGCTGGTTTATGGACGACCTCAAGAATTGATTTCAATGACTTCACGTAAGCTTCTTTTTATCGATTATCAACTGGAACCTCTATTGGTGGAGATCCTCTAACTAAGTCCAACTGTAGTTTTATTGCACGAAACTTCAATAACATTGATGGTGTTTATTGGTTGATTCGTGAACTGCGGAGTGGTAAACCATACAAAAAAGTGGCAACAACTAAACCCAATTGTTGTAATTGTAATATATAAACTTGGCAATGTAGTCCAAAATAATTATATTGGCTCGTTGAACTATTCCATCGGATTGGTGATGTATGGAAAATAGCTCCAATAGCGTATATTAAAGTTGTTGCGGTTAAAACGTTCGTAGTTGAACTTGTGTCAAGCACAGGTAGTACACCATAACTGGGTTAGTACAATACTTTGATGCTATGACGTATTACTGGAGTGATATAAGCTGAAGATTCTTTGAATTAGAGGTTTATTCACGTGTAAATCTGTTTCAGTGCTCTTAATCGAGTGCTGTTGTATCGTCTTTGTTGTCTTGATTTTCTTTTTTCCTAATATTTTCATCGTCGTTTATAAACACGTCTGACTCAAACTTTCTGCCCTGATCTGAATGAAGCTCTAATGGAGCTCCAAAGCGGCTTAAAACGTTGTTAACTATTGCTCTAGCTACCGTATCGGCTGTTTGATCGGCAATAGGAATACATTCAAACCACTTCTTAAAATAATCAATCACAACCAAAAAATTTTTATGGTTGGAACACCAGTCTCGTATTTAAGCGCTACTCGCCTTCTGCTGTTTGGGCCCTTCCTTGCGGCACAAGTATCACAATTTTTACACCAGGATTGTGAGTTGTGGAGAAATGCTAAAACAGTTGGCACGCAGTATGCTGGTATAACTGGCAAAACTTTTGAGGTTTTCTCATCGTGACTCTTCCATTCTTCATGAAAAGGATTTTAATTTAGTTTCAGCGAACCAGAAATGTTTGCCAAATCCTTCTTTAATTTACACCATTCTTTTACGATTGCAAGATCATCATCGAAATCTTGCTGTCTTCTAATATCTTCCACATCGACATCTTCAGAAACCATCTGCATTGCATTGATGACCTGCTCGTTCAAGAATATGTTATCTTTACCATCACAATGTAAGCACTTGGACTCAAAACTAGCGTCTGGAAAAGCATTGTCTAAGCCTGCGTTAATCCACACAGAATGGCATACTGCCATCTTTTTTATTGACAAGTGCGATCGGAAATGCCCAGGGAATCTCGGAACGCTCAATAATTCTTTGTTCAAGCATCTCCTGAGTTAATCGTTCATATCTTCTTGTTTGCTTAGTGGAAAACGTCGATGTCATTGCTTAATAGACTGCGCACTACGAACGTTTATCTTATGCTTCGCCGTCGATGTTCGTCCTCTATAATCAGGACCTTTGGAAAATACATCAGCAAATTCTATCAAAAGCTTCGCAAGAACTTTCATTTGCACTTCATTTAGACAACGTCCATTCTCATCTAGTAGCCGAGTAAGAAGTTGAGGTATCTTTTCTGCTAGTATCCCGAAAATTGTTTTGTGATCTACTCTCCGATTTAACCTTTGAGATGGCTGCTATGTTGTCACCACGAGAGTATAACAGATGACGAATCCGACTATGAAAATATATAAAAACTAGCCAAATATGAATATTTTTATTTCTGAGTTCAGTATCAAGAACAAACCTACAAGTTTGATCTTTGCTTTTACATCATCGTTATCTTGCCGAAAAATTCTTGTACGAATTAGTGTTGACTTCACGGGCGCATGTTAGTGTTGACGGAGTCAGGTTTAACCCTTCAAGCCTGACTGAACAGCGTTTCCCGAAGGATCAATAGATGAATTGTTTTCTGGGATGCTCTCTTCCACCACCGGCGAATTATTACCTTCTACCCTTCGTAGTCCTCGCCACCGTGTACAGAAACGTCTTCTAAGCCGTTTTCGTTTTCGTACCGTGCTGTCGTCTTCTTCATCTACCACTTCTGTGCTTCGGAAAGCTTTGAAGTCAATAACTTTTTAATTTGCTTGAGTTAAGTCTTATAATGTATAAAGTATTGAACCTCGTTGTCTGCAATACCATTAATGAATTCCAACATCCCAATTATATCCTGTGCAGGTGTTGGATAATCCTTAAATGCCGACCAGGCCAGCTTCTTAATGTCTGTTTTAAATTCTGTTAGATTCTTTCGTGGTTTCTGCAAGCGGTGACGTAATCGAACGTGATTGATTTCGCTTTCTTCTGCACCGGAAAATCGTTGTTCAAAAGCGTCTTACAGTTTTGTGTAATCCCACCAATCAAGTTCGGGAAAGATGTTCAAAAATTTCAGCATTTTACCACGTAACATCAAAGCCAATTGTGTGGCTTTCGAGCTGTCACCACATTTGTTACTGACTGAAACCATCTCCAACTGAGTGTGATAGTTATCCCAACTACTTGTACCATCATGTTGGTACGGTCTCGCCTTTACTACAGCTTTTGGAGCTACAGCGCTTACATTTCTCACTGGGGAAATCTGAGGTGTCGGTCTATTAGAAATATTTTTTCATTTCTACCACCGAGGATAGGATGATCACTACCTTCATCTGGGCGAAACCCAAGTGATCCGAAGTTTTACGCCAGTAGTTCTACTTTCTTCTGCAACGCTTCGGCTGTTTAGTCATCCACAAGTTTAAACTTTCTACGTAAATCAGGTTTGATGGTATCCCCAAGTTCCGTAAACATTTCGTCCATCTTGGTTGACATCTGTTCCCTTATAGTTGCTGTCACCGAATCCAATGTCTGTTTGATAACATTTTCAAGGTTCACTATGGGAGAAGAGCTCAGCTCCGACTCCTTAACTTCGTTTCCCATTCTTCTCCAGCAAATTGTTTTTTTCCTTATCTTCCACGCTATGTTTCAGAAGATCCCACTTCTGACACCAATGTTGTGGAAACGATAAAATTTTATTAAAAATTTATTTATCAAATTTATTTTAAGAATTTAGAATTTAGACAACCTAATATTTCAATTATTTATGCGGAAATGTCAGGCTCACAATTTCAGTGAAGAAAAACCGTATATGGTTTAGCATCAAATTCTGCCTTAACAGTCTTATATATAATATGCATCCAATTTTGTTATTTCGTTACTTCTTTCAATATTATTGTTTCACTCAGCTTTGTTGTTTGTGTCTCCTCAATGCAGCGTTTGCCTTTATTTAGTTGATACAGAAGACTGCTTTATTTTGTTATGAAACTAATGCATCCGTTTGACAATTACTTTTATGGCATACTTAAATGTCACAACAACTTGGTATTACAAGCAATTATATTTCTTCTTTCGATTAAATTCAAATGCTAACTTTATTTTAATTTTAGGATCAATATTATTATTCATAATTTTGTTCAATACGTTTTTTATTTTAAGTAGTAATTATTTTAAGTTGCAACACAATATACCTGCAGATGATATTTTGCATATCGAAACTGGTTTTGTTAAAATTAAAATAAACAATTTTTCTTCGGTCTGAAAGACCAATTACAAACTGGAGCCAAAAGTGAAAAGTGACGTTTTAGTCCATAACAATTCTAAAAAAATGTCCGTCTGTCTGCCGGCCATCACAACCGACAAAAACAAGAAAACTGCTGAAGCGATCTCAAATTTTTTCTAAAAATCGTTTATGTTAATGGAAAGAACTAAGAGCCGAAAGATGATGGGTTTGGTAACTGTACCAGAAGTGTGTCAAAAATAGCAAATTTACATATTTTTTGCTTAAAAAACGTTTATTTTCAGTGATCGGCATTTGTATGTGAAACCAGGATCTTCATTATTAAGTTATAAATGTGTCAAAAAAGATCGTTAAGTGTGTCAAAAGAATGATTTTCATATATTTTGTTTCCTAATTTTTTGGAGAAACATGTTATGGGAAACATTTTCGACTAGAAAGATATAAAACAAAAAAAGAAGTTTAAAAACTAAAACCCGACTACTGAAAAATCATGCTCTAAAAAAAATAAAACAAGAAAATAATCTTATCTGATATCGTTTACATAATAATATTTATTGTCTATTGAATAAACAACTTACACATAAATAGTTTTAATAAATTTAATACATATTCATAGTGATTTTTAGAGGATAGCAGTAGTCGTATGCCACCTACCCTAAAAAAACAATACATTCTAAGAGTATAGTAATTAGTAAGTGATCATCCGCTGTAGGGCATCATGCTATACATCTCTCTTGAGCACTCTTTAGATGTATACCGTGATGCACTTTGCCCTAAAGCCGATGATCGCTTACTATTGTTAGAATGTATTGTTTTTTTATGGTAGGTGGCATACGACTACGGCTATCCTCTGAAAATCACTATGAATATATATTAAATTTATTAAAATTATTTATGTGTAAGTTGTTTATTCAATAGACAATAAATATTGAATAGTTTAATATATTGTACTGTACATAACAATTTCAGATAAGAGTATTTGCTTGTTTTATTTTTTTTAGAGCAAAATTTATCAGTAGTCGGGTTTTAGTTTTTGAATTTCCTTTTTTTTTTATTTAATTTATTTGGGGGTTTTAATTTTGTGATAAATTAATTGGTTTTTATTTAATATGTACATAGGTTAGGTTTATAGGTAATATACCAAACTTACTCATAAGTTTATGTTTCGAAACTTGGAAGATTTCTTAACCTTTTCAATTCCTCAAGAGATCGTGAGTCATGAGGATTTTTCAGCAATTTATTATGATCCAAGGAACAAATAAATAATCAATCTGCAGATGACTCTGCTGAGGGCCACATTGGACTCACCTTTAGCGAATAATGACTTCCCCAAATCAATAACTGCTTTATCTAGAGTGCACCGTTGCAACTTGTGCACACTAGCTGCCCAAGTAAGGATTAAAGGCAATGTTTTGCGTTGATTTTTTTTGGTTTGCGATCAAACGTTAATATCTAAATATTATATCCGTTCATATTTGTGTGTGTCTAAATTTTCGATTTTGGCTATGTATTTTATAAATGTCAAATTGCTTTTTCATTTATTTTAACTCTTTCTGATGATTTACTCAATATTAGACCAATTGGTCAATTCACTCGATTGGAAAGCGACTAATAATTCTTGAAATATCAAAACGATGATCGTTAATGTAATTATAAGGACCGTCAGATAGCTACGGTTAGCGGTACACACCAGTATTTATTATCACAATAAACAAAAGTACGATGATTAAGTTGAATTGATTGCCATTATGTAATTATTTAAAATTATCTTGTGCATGAAAGCTTAGTTGCAATTTAGAGATAACAAAATATATATTTTTGAAATGTGCTAATTTAATTTAAAATTAAATTTGATACCAAGCCTTTGATACCTTTCATTTGATGCCAAACACCGCATCATTTAATTAATTTTTTTTTGTTCATGGCATTATGTCGTCTAGGGGGTGCGCTGTTCAATTTATTAAGTCATCATTAAGCCTTTAACCCGATTTACTGAAAATTAGACCAATCGACTACAATCAATCCACTCAACTGCACTCGATTATAAAGCGACTTACAATACTTAAAACATCGAAACGATGATCGTTAATGTAATTGTGAGGACACTTTGATAGCTGTGGTAGCTCGCATACGTTATCGTGTATACAATGATACAACAGTATTTACTATTTCAATAAACAAAACGGTCACGATCATCCAATAAAAGTGTTAGCCATTATGAAATTATTCCCAATTATCGGGTGCAGCCAAATCGCTAGTTAAAGGTAACAACATATATATTTTTGATACCCAACACGGTATCATTAAATTAAATTTTTTTTAGGTCATAACCTTATGTCCTCTAGGCATCACCATATTCAATTTATTGTATCATCAATCATCATTAAGCCTATAACCAGTAGAAGATCAAAACGCTTCATACGATACCTTATTTGTCAAATTTTGATTAGTAGTTTAGAAGTTATGAGAGAACAGATGATTATACATACATACATCGACCAACCACATACCCCACCGTAGTTGGGTAATTATAAGGACACTTTGATATCGCTCTACGTTATCGTGTACACAACGATACAACAGTATTTATTTTTGCAATAAACAAAACGGTCACGATCATCCAATAAGAGTGTTAACCATTATGAAATTATTCCCAATTATCGGGTGCAGCCAAGCAAAGTCGCTAGTTAAAGGTAACAACATGTATATTTTTGAAATTTGCTAATTACGTCCTTTCATTTGATACCAAACACGGCATCATTAAATTTTAGGTCATGACCTTACGTCCTCTAGGTATCAGCAGGGACTGGAGTACGCGGGGTTGTCACACCCGTAGATCAAAAATAAAAAAAAATTTCGAAACAATAAAAACTGATCCCTTTATGCGGAAAATGTTGCAAGGAATCGAGCTCGTTAGTAAGATTTAAATTGTCGATCAATTTAATAGGTCTCCGCTGTATAGAATCAAGACATTTCAAACTACTTACGTAGGCTCCCCCACAGGCGCCCCCCCTTGAATTGAATATGAAATTGGTAGATAATGGATTTTTTGTTTTTGAAAAGTTGAATTTGCTGAACGCTAAATTAAAGAAGGTTAAGAGGTTGTAAGAGGTTTTTAAAGTAGTTTGCTGAGTGTATCATCTTTTCACTAAATTTAGTTAATTTATCATCTGTTATAATTTTCCGGCAACGCATTGATGTTTCGTGTTAGTTAGTTATAAATATAGTAATACTATACTATACTATGTTATACTTTAGTAATAAATTTCTAAACAGAGATAAAATACTTGTACTTTTATAGAGAATTTTACACGTTTAATATTGCTGACTAAAACTAAAAACAAAGTCGTCATAAAAATCTTTTTTATCGAAAACTATATAAAAATCCTTAACCGAGACCGAAGTCTTGATATCCTTACCCAGACCGAAATCTTGAGATTTCAGCCTCTTCCTTCATATATTAAAAATTAAAATAATTAAAAAAATTATTTTTTAATTTTTGTTTTATAAATCAAACTTCGAAATAAATGTTGCTTATAATAGTTATGAATTCGTTAAAAAAAAAACATTGCGTTCATCAACACATCAGAACCCAAGTATTTTACCTTAATTGTTGTAAAATATAAATTTTGTTTTACATTCCTGTAATTAGATTATATAAAATAATTAAACTAACTCTTAATTTAATTTCCAACTCACCCACCTGTACACACAGTCTCTGTAGCATTACCCAAAGTATTAATTAGTTTTGTTTTTGAAACAATTTAAGATAAAAGTTTTTGTTTATTTAACTGAAACATTAAATGCAGTGAGATAAATGTTGATTTTTAGTTTATTGTACTTATTTCCATTAACAACTTAAGCAATAATTTTTAACTTACACTTAAAAACGAAGATTACTTTTTTATTACTTTTCTCGTAATGGTAGAAATGCCTATGAATTCTCTGTTTTGATGTAAAGAAAACAACTTTTTTGAAAGTAATTTTAATAGTCTTCAGAACTTTGATAATATAAATGAAAATTAGTTTTGTTAAGCAACCACTGATAATTCTCTAGTTCGTACTTGAAAATTGTGTCAATTTAATTTGATAAAAGAAAACATAAAAAGATTACATTTTACCATATTTCCTGGAGATGAATGCTGATGAATTTCAGATAAACAAAACCGATTATTCTTTCAAATTTTCTTATTTTATTATTAGAATTTACATTTTCTTTTTAAATTTTTATTTAAACTTATTTAATAATATCTACAAACATTATGATTAATTTTTTTTATATTAAGATTAATGATTATCACTAAAAACTGTATTTCATTATTTTTTGTTTCCTTTATCGTCTTTAAAGTTTGTCTTAACACTTTTCTTTTTAATCAAAAATTATCTCTGTTTTTTCTTGAAAAAATACTATTTACATTTTCTTTTGAAGATTGCGTTTCAGCTCAAAATATTGAAAATTTGTTTGGAAAAATGATTTTTTGTGTCCGGTTTTCTCGGTCAATCGTAACAAATCATTTCAACAAACAAATAAATTATCTATTGTATCATGCATAAACTGTATTCTAAAATCGATGTCACCAATATTTGTTGGTATTTGTATGCCGCGGTGATAAAAATGATGATGATGAAGATAAGTTTAAACTTTCCATTGGCAATATATCACGATTTATGGGGGAATATTGTTCATAATCATGTAGATTTTGTATATTTCGATTGAATATAATTGATGATGACGAATTGTTTGCATTATTAATATTATGAATAATATTTGGTTTAATAAAACGATAGATTTGTACAAGGGAGATTGATAAAATAATACCAATCGTTGCTCCTACTATAAAAAAAGTTCCACTATGTCGATTATTGATTGGCCGTATCTCATTCCATTTTTGTGGTAACGTACTATACGATGGTGAATTGTTATTATTATTTATTTGATTTGAATCTAAAATTCGACTATTTGTTGTTTTATTAAAAAATAAGGAATTATTGTGATTAATGTAATTTGATTTTTCCGTATTTATTCTATAATGTTGATGATGTTGATTTTTTTCATCTTCGGATTTATTATCAATTTCCATTCGTTTAGTTTCCAATATTGATGAACGTGAATCAGAAGACGTTAGCAAAGTAAACATTGAAATCGTTGTTGGTGGTGTTACATTATCATTCGATGTACCATTAAAAATAATTGGATAGTTGTCTGTATAATTTTCTTCATAATTTTCAATTATAACATTACTTCGTTCATTGTTATCTTTTATGACTTTTTCTTCGATTTCTTCTTGAACTTTATTATCCCATTTATTTGTCATTATATCTAATAAGTTGTTAAATTTACTTGCTGAAATTGTTGTTAATTTTGTATCAATTTGATACTGATTCTCTAATTTATTTACATTAATTATTTTATTTTTATTATAATTTTTCATTTTATTGTTCGATAAATTATACTTTATATTGTTTTTACTTAATGATTTGGTTGCAGTTATTTTTGTGTTTATATTATTATCATTACTGCTCTCGTCTATTATTTTTGGCATTGGAACAATAATATTATTTCCTTTTTCTTCATTTTTATTACTATTTGTTGATTTTAGTTCTGATAAATCTGTCTGTAACTTTTTTGTTGGCGAAATCTTATACTTGGCATCGGTTGTTACTAAATTTGTTGTTTTATCAATATAATTTATTTTATTTTGAATGTTTATTTTTTCTATTTTTTGTATTGTATCATCCTCCATAACTGCTGTTATATTTATGTTTTTATCGACTGGCACAGTTATTGTTTTTGTTGTCGTTGTTTGTATCAACAACCCTCTTTCAATTTCATCTTTCAATGGTTTTTGGTGAATAATTTCCGTTTCAAGTTTAAGTGACGATGCTAATTGTTGTTGAATTTCAATATTATCAACCCCTTTTAAATTAGTTATATTAGAAAAGGAAATTATTTCTGTTTCGTTTGGATAAAATAGGGATGTCGTCGTTGTTGATAATTGGCTAGAATTTATATTTTTATAATTTGTATTTTCGTATAATATAATATCACGGCAGGGTATTGCCCATTCTGCAATACCAAATAAATCAGAACATTTAACCGGATTGTTTTCTAAATCTAAAACTTTTAAATTCGGTGATGTTTTTATAGTATTTTGACTTATTCCTTTTAAATCATTTGATTTTATGTTTAACGATGTTAGTTTGAGCAAAGGTAGATCTGGAAGATATGTTATACGATTCTCCGATAAGTCTAATATCTTTAAATTTGAAAGTTGTTGAAATGAAGTGGATTGAATGTCCATTATTTTATTTTTTTGAAGAAATAATTTTTCCAGATTTGATGGAAGACTTAATGGTATTCGTGAAAGTTTGTTATTATCTAAATGGAGTTCTTCGAGTATTTCTAATCGGCCTAATGCATCGTCTTCAATGTCGGTTATTAGACATGATGATAATATTAAAAACTGAAGTAATGGATAGCTATCCAAATCACCACAATGAATAATCTGGAAGTAAATTAAAAAACTTTGATTAGTAATTAGCAGTTTTAATTATTAAAATAGAGATAGTGAAATAAGGGTGAAAAAACCGAAATGGTTTAGAGTTTGGAAAAAATATACGTATCTCTCTGTAATGAATAGTTCGAAAAATTTGAAAAAAAATCAAAATCGGTAAATTTTTGACGAAAATTATAGCAAACGTTTAAATTTCATGGGTCTATGTTTTGAGGGGATGGGAGTAAGGAAAAATAAAACAGATTTCTTTATCCAGACGAGTGAAATGTCATTTGAAAGAACCTTTATGTTCACGGTTAATAATCACATCGCACAATTTTTTAAATATCGCCAAAAACGTTGTTTTTTTTAATGCGCCTCTAACTGTGGGTGTTGCTGGACTCCGGATTTGTATAAATTTAAACTGTGGGAAAATATTTCACACGATACGAGGTTGAATTAGGTTTTACAGTCACTTTCTTACTAGATCAAACCTCTACGATTTGGTGACTTCATTTTAATTACTTTTATACCATTTTCAACACTTCCATTTATGGTTCAGGCTCAAACCAGTATAAGACCAAACGAATTCTTTATTTGCAATTATTTTGTTACCATTTTTATTTTAAATTTCAATCAGTCAAAGTTACTGTATCGTTGTAAGAAAGATCGATATATGAAATTTACATAAATTTTATCTATGGACAAACTGGAAGTACAATATTACATTGTATTACGAGAACAAAATGAAACTAATATCCCACGGGAATGAAAGTTGAAAACGTAACGTAACATATTACACGTGTTTTATGTTTAATTCATTTTTGTAAACTATTGATTACAATTTTTGAATTTTATTTTAAATTTACTTACTCACAATATTTATTTTTTTTTTCTCTTTTTAGGTAAGAAATTTAAAAAAAATTGAAAAATATTTTAAGAAAACAAGAAATATCTTAGGAAATTAAAACTTTTTCTCAAAAATCGAAAAAGAATTAAAGATAAGTTTAAGTTTATATTTAACTGTTTTTTATAAATTATGGTAACTGCTTCTTTCTTATTTGTTTTCTTTTCTTATAACTGTAATAAATTTAGGTTGTTTATGGTTCCATTAGAGTTTCGCTTCCATGATTTGGATTATCGGTTTTGACAGTAAACTCTGACCTAGTTCCAGTTATCCAGATATTAAAATATTAAATTTAGTGGATTTTTATTTGAATTGCTGAAGCTTAACTTCAATTTGAAATGATTAAGTTGTCAATTCATTTTGATGTTAGCTAAGGTTATTTATATTTGACAAATGATCTATGCTTTGTACCATTTAAATACCTAAACATTGTCGCTTTACATTAACTATTCTCTAAGGGTATATGAAGGAAGTATGGCCAGATCTAATCCAAATAAATTAGACTATACACTACTAACAAAATAATGGAAACCTTCGACAGAACAGATTAATTTTTCGGACACTTAAAGCAGACGAAAAGTATTTATTTAAATGGTATGTGCAGAAAATGGTATGCGCAATTTCTTTAAAGTCAGCGAAACATTTTTTATAAGTCTTCTCTTATTGAAAGAAATATGCGTGTCAGTGAAAATATTTGTAAAGTTATGCACGGTTTAGATTCGAATCCATCATTAGTTGCTTGATGTTGGACCATTTTAGAATTTGTTTTTAGGGTTCCGTATTTTGAAAAAGTGAAAACGGTACCCTATTGGTAAGACTTCGGTGTCCGTCCGAATTTCTACATAATCAATTCACTCACAAACTATAAATTCTATCAACTTGAAATTTTCTATAGTTATTAAATGTGTTGTCCCACACCTGATGATAACAAAAAAAATTGAAATATTTGTTTTTATCTATATTTTATGGACATAGATAAGGAGATAGTAAAACAAAAGCTTTTTTTAGGGAATCGAGTTTGGTCTAGAAAAATCGAAAAAATGGAAGTATTTCAAAAAAAATTTTCATTGAATTTTCGACTGCTTAGTTTTTGAGTTATTACCAAAAACGAGTGGTTTTTTTTGTCCTCCCACTTAACTTCGAACATTACAAAAGAAAAAATTTAAAAAGAATTCATGGGGGTGTAGGGATTTTGCCAAATCGAAACTGAAAGTCTTTTTTGGTTGTTATAATTTCAAAGGCAGGTAGCGAAATCCGAAATTCGACGTCCATGCCGTGCTGCCTGGGTAATGCTGACAGAATTAGGTTGGTGTATTGGAGACAAGCAGAGTAAAAACTGCTTAGTCAATAACGCTACATCACGGCGAATTGGCGCCTTACAACCATTGCGACTCAAGCGTCTGTTCTCGATTGCAAGGGCGGCTTGGAGCGGGCGTCTGTCTTGAATCAAGCGGCTCGCTATATAAACGTGTAAAAAGGTTGTTTCTGGTGACCTTAATATGCAGAACGGATCCATTCACGACAATTTGGTTTGGGCCTAAGGTTAACACCCTAACCCCGGAAAAAACTAATTTATTATTTGGTTATCAGAAAGAGAATAACAGAACCGGACACAAAAACAGAATTTTATCTGGACGTGAAAAAGGATCAGACTACCGAATCGGAAAGTGGAACGTGCGCAGCCTTAGCGCTCCTGCGTCCTGATGCTCTTATAAGTCTAGAAACAGAGGCTGAGAGGTATAGGATGGATATTATTGCTCTACAAGAAATTAGACAGCCGATAATCGGAAAACAAGATTTGGATAGTCACTATCTATACTGGAGTGTCATCCTTCTCGAAGAGAATTTGGAACTGGCTTTCTTGTTGGTGCACGCATACAAGAAGCCGTGATGAAATTCGTCCCGGTCAGTGAGTGGATCTGCTATCTACGTGTACGCGGTACATATAACAATATTTCTCTTATTGCCGTGCATGCACCTACTGAAGCTAAGACCGTCGACGAGAAGGATGATTTCTGCATAGCACTGGAAGAGGTTATGAAACAAACAGCAACACGCGACTTCATTATGGTTCTTGGTGACTTTATGATATTATGATTATGATAATGGTGAGAGAATGACTGAGTTTGCATTATCAAATAATTTGAGAATTGCCAGTATGTTCTTTCCGCATCGATCGATTCATAAGCAGACTTGGGTCTCACCGAATGGAAACACTCGAAATCAAATTGATCACGTTCTAGTAACATCACATTTCTTTTCGAGCGTTCTGGATGTGCGATCCTTTAAAGGTGCATACATTGGACTACATACTTCCTTGTATGTGCAACGATAAGGTTCCACTTCCCAAATCCAGGCATTCCAAAATTCAATCAATGGAAACGTTTTAACATCTCATCACTAAAGAATGCTGAAACAGAAGAGAGATATCAAATCCATATTGCCGAAGCATTGGATAAATCAGAAACCATTAATGGAGACGTCGATAAGTCATGGTATTTGCTCAAAGATGCTGTTTTAAGCGCTGCTGAGGGAATACTTGGACGACCATAGAACCACTCCCAGAAGCCATGGATGGATCAAGCACGTTAAAAGCTTAAAAAGTTAAGCCCTCAAACTAGATCGACTGCTATTCAAAACGAAGATGGGGAGCTACAAGTAGACCTTAAAAATATTTTAGATACTTGGTCCGCTTATTTTGAGAATCTTCTCAACTTAACTGACCAGACCAGCAACAAGTTGGGCTACGAGCAAAACGTATTCGTGCGTCAAAGGTACATGTAAACGAACCAACCAAAGAGGAATTCGAAGCGGCGCTGTCAAAATTAAAACGCAATTCGAAATGCTACATTCGAAATGATTGTACATGGTGGCGAAACTCTATCTTTAAGATTGTTTGAGCTTGTTCAAATGATCTGGAGGACTGAAACCACACCACAGGACTGGAACATAGCTATGCTGATACCAATCCCTAAAAAAGGCAATCGTCTACAATGTGCCAACTACAGAGGAATCGCTCTCCTTTGCACAGCATATAAGCTCTTTTGCTACATTTTGCTATCAAAATCAATCCTTTTCTTTGCGATCGCGATCGACGGGTTGGGCACACCTGTCTTATAGGATTAGTCTCAATTTAAAAAAAAAAGTTGGTTGAACCTGTCTGTACGCGTTCCTAATAGTTATACCAAAAAACTTAATAAATGTGAAATAAAAATTCAATTTCTGAATTATTTTTTCTCAATTCTATAAAAGCTTCAACAATTCCATCAAAATCTATATAATTTGAATAACCCATTTCCCGCGTTGGAATTTTGCTCATACTGGGTATATCATTATAATCGACGACATATTACACGTTTTTGTCTTTTATATAGAAACGTGGGTTTATATTGACTGAAAATGGTAACAGAAATTTGTTCATCTATCAAAAATACTAATCTAGTCTGTACATGTAATGTTTGCATCTGTGCTAAGATGTGTCAAATACTAATTGAATATTTTTGTTAAATTTTTTAAAATTTTTGGTATTGTTTTATCCTATTCCTATTCCTAATCCAAAACCCCCTAGCCCTCTAGCTGCAAGCTCTCACCCTTGCGTGCTTTGTCTGTACTATTTTCTACTAGTTGTCTTTCATTTCTTCGCGTTTTTTATCGGCGATTGTTTTTCCATAATTCAATATTCGACGCCTGTAAAGCATTTACGTGTAGAACATATTTTTCGGTTTATTTATTAGTAATAAATTTTATTTTCAAGGTTATTTTAGAATTGCAATGAAACGTTTTTTTCGCTTCCACCCAAGTTTTGAAAAATGTATTTAAACGTACATGTTGTGTAGTCGTCGATATTTTGCATCACAAATCAATAAAAAAAGTCTTAAGCTTCAAAATAATATGGTAATAAATATCACAAATCTCGAAATAAATTATTTCACCTTTTTTTACATCACGTTTGTGTATAAGATCTTTGGTCCACTTACGACAGACAATGAACAATTTATAACCTGATATAACTTTAATACGAGGGACCTCCTTAAGGAGCCTGATATAATAGATTATATCCGCCCAAAGAAATTGCTTGGTTTTAGCATGTTCTAATGAGTCGGTTCCCAGTCTGAAAGATAAAAAAATTCACTTTCGTACCTTAAGGAGTGACCGATGGGCGAAAAATCAGATTCTTTTACGAGCAACCCTGCTGAATAGTGAACATTCCTACATTGAGCATAAACACCACAACCGAAAAAATGTATGAGCTTACAAATTCCGTTTTTGATGCAATATGCCTTCTTTATACAGAAAAAACTCCCTTTTTCGTATTTTACTTCGATCTAAAAGACCTTAGTATCACATTCATGAGCCAAAAGTGAAATTCTTACCCCCACTTTTTTGGCATTTCTCAACGTTTTAGGATGTACTGATTCTAAAAAAGCAAAAAAAATGTATATCTGCCGGCCGGCCGGCCGTCCGTCCGGCCGTCATTACCTTCGCTACAAGGAAACCGGGGAAAGGATTTAAAAAATTTTTTTTGATTGGTCTGATCTCACATATCAAAACTAGTTTATTGCATTATAAGTTTGTCAAAAAAATGTTGTCAAGTGTGTCAAAAGAAAGATTTTTATTTATTTTTTTACCCAATTTTTCGGAAAAAAATAAAATTAATAATTTGTATGACATGAAATTTTATTATTACTATAGAGAATTATGACAAGTTTGTCAAAAAATAATGTCAAGTGTGTCAAAAAATGATTTCAATTATTTTTTTAGCCAGTTTTTTGGTAGCTGTTTTTATGACGTAAATGTAATTGAAAAGAAATTGGACATGGAAATTTTTGAATTTGTTATAGTTTTTGAAATATTTTTGGAATTTTGAAAAAGTTTGTATTTTTGATTTTGTAATAATTTTTGCAATACATATTTTTAGAATTTTGAAAAAAGTTTTAATTTTTGATTTTGTAAGAATTTTTGGAATATTTTTAGAATTTTGATATTAGTATAATTTTTGATTTTGTGATGATTTTTGCAATATATTTAGATTGTTGGAAAAGTTTGAATTTTTAAGAATTTTTGTAATATTATTGGAATTTAGAAAAAGTTTCAATATTTGATTTTATTGTAATTTTTGGAATATTTATGGAATTATGAAAAAAGTTTGATTTTATTTAATTTTTACAATATTTTTGGAATTTTGAAAGAAATATGAAATTGTGATTTTGTAATATTTTCTCGAAACGCTAAATGGGAGGTTTTTGAGTACTTTGCTGATTGTATCATCTTTTCACTAAATTATGTTAATTTATAATCTGTTATAATTTTCCGGCATCGTATTGATGTTTCGTGTTAGTTTTGTAATAAGTTTCTAAACAGAGATAAAAAAATCGATCTTGCCGATATATCGACACTTATCGGTATACCGATACTTATCGATATGTCGATAATTATAAATAAATGTTTTTTTTTTTGTATCGATATTTTCTGTAACTATGAACCCGACTTTTTCTAATGTTATTGAAACTTCGGTAATCGTTATAGTTTTACCACAGGGTGGCTCGAAATGTCCTATGAAGTCTAATGATAATCAAACATTAAAGTCAAATTGTGTTTGAACGGGTTTTTCGATTCGAGCAATTTTGTTTGAAATGTACCTAATGTGGTTTTATAAAAATATTACACTGATAAAAAAATTATGCTTTTCGATGATTTTTTTAATTTTTAATTATCCAAACACAGCTTTTTCAAAAAGTACATTTGTATAGTATATGGTAAAGTACAGTGAAACTTCCATAATTCGAACCACCAAAAGCCATCAATTTTAGTTCGATTTAGGGAAATTTCGAAATATAGAAACGATTTATAAAGAAATTCAAAATTTTAATTCGAAATATTAATACGATTTATAGAGAAATTCGAATAATATAAGTTCGATTTATGGAAGTTTGACTGTATATTGATAAAAGCACAAGGCCGTATGCCGAGGGCGTTTATCAATACTACTTGCTTGAGAAATTTTCCAAAAAATTATGAGAATTTATCAACGAACGAGGGGAATTCGTTTAGAAAATTTTTGCCATTTTTCATTTCTTTATATATTTTTATGAATTATACGTTGGTCTACTTTGATATCAGTTATTTATTTCAAAATTAGAATTATAATTTTTAATAGGCCAGACGTATAAATATTTGTTATTAGTATAATTCAAATGTCATTGGTGAAATTGAATGATGTCATTACATTTTAGAGAATTTCATTGGTTTAAATTAAATTAAAATTTAGTAAATGACACAAAGTACAAAAAAAATCGAACTAATAATACAAATACCCTTTTCTCAAAAACAAAAAATAACGCATATCTGTAATTTTAGTATGTTTTGAGTAAATAATAAACCTTTAAAATATAAAAATATGAAAAAAAAACTGAAAGGCACATTTTGAAAAATCCGTGTTTGATTAATTAAAACTAAAAAATTCATCTAAAAACATAATTTTTTATCAGTGTAATATTTTTATAAAGCCATTAAGTACATTTCAAACAAAAAAAACTTTACTAAAATCCAATAACACGTTCGAACACAATTTAACTTTAATGTTTCATTGTCACTGAATTTCATAAGTTTCGAGTCACCCTGTGTCGAAACTAGTGAAAAAATAAAAAAAATAAAAAACACGTATTAATAAATAAACACATGAAAAAAAAATAAAAAATACGTATTAATTTTTTTTATATTATACTAACGATTACCGAAGTTTCAAAAACATCGGAAAAGGTCGGGTTCAAATTTCTTATATTATCGGCATCTTGATTCGATTTTTCAAACAAAGTAGCAGTAACAAAGTAAATGCTAAATTATCGTAACACAATAGGTGCGTTCGATTTGACTGAAACAACTGAAAAAACAACAACAATTGCATTCAATTTTTCAGTTGATTCAGTTGCTTCAGTCAAATCGAACGCACCTAATGTCAATCTCTTGTTACTTTACGCAAATAGCTTATTTAATAAGTTTATTAGAAAAATATGGAGGGGCTGAAATCTCAAGCTCTGAGATATCAAGACTTCGGTCTGGGTTAAGGATTTTGATATAGTTTTCGGCCAAAAACTTTTATGAGGACATGGTTTTTAATTTTGGTCAGTGATGTATATTTAGCGTTTCGAGAAAATGTTACAAAATCACATATTCATATTTCTTTCGAAAATTCTAAAAATATTGCAAAACTTAAATAGAATAAAAAATTTAAACTTTTTCCAAACTTTTAAAAATATTGCCAAAATTATAACAATATCAAAAATTCAAACTTTTTTCAAAATTCCAAAAATTATAAAAAAACCAAAAATTTTTAATTTTTTAAAATTCTAAAAATATTCCAAAAATTCTTACAAAATCAAAAATTGAAACTTTTTCAAAATTCTAAAAATATATACATAAATAAAAAATTCAAAAATTCTATTTTTTCAAAATTTATAACAAAATCAAATATTAAAACTTTTTCCAAAATTCTAAAAATTGTGCAAAAATCATTACAAAATCAAAATTACAAAATTTTTTTCAAAATTTAAAACATATTTCAAAAGCTATAACAAATTCAAAAATTTCCATGTTCAATTACATTTATGTAATTTTCCAAAAATTAGAATAAAATAAAATATTTAAACTTTTTATAAATTCTAATAATATTCCAAAAGTTCTTAAAATTCATAAATTCAAACTTTTTCCAAAATTCTAAAAATATTGCAAAAATTATAACAAAAATTAAAAGTTTTTCTAAAATTCTAAAAATATTGCAAAAATTATTACAAAATCAAAAATACAAACTTTTTTCAAAATTCCAAAAATAATTCAAAAACTATAACAAATTCAAAAAATTTCTATGTCCAATTTATCTTCAATTACGTCATAAAAAATGCTAAAATTTTTTTTCCAAAAAATTGGCTAAAAAATTAAATGAAATCATTTTTTGACACACTTGACATTATGTTTTTGACAAACTCATAATACCATAATTCTCTATAATAATAATAAAATTTCATGTCATATAAATAATTAATTTTATTTTTTTCCAAAAAATTGGGTAAAAAAGTAAATAAAAATCTTTCTTTTGACACACTTGACAACATTTTTGGACAAACTTATAATGCAATAATCTAGTTTTTAATCTTACATACCAATCCCGGCCATCCAGATTTCTCCACATTCTTTGTTCTTACTCATTATCACTTAAAATGAACGTTTTTGAAGCCAAAAATATGCATATTTCCTTGTTTTGACACACTTGATTTTTTCGATACACTTCCGGTACAGTTATCAAACACATCGTCCTTTCGGCTCTTACCATTGAGTGTACCTATTTATAGAATTCAAAATTTTTTAAATCCCTTCCGCCGATTTCTAGATTTCGTCGGTTGTGACGGACGTATGTATGCCTACAGACAGACATACATTTTTTTTGCTTCTTTAGAATCAGAAGGTCCTAAAACATCGAGAAATGCCAAAAAAGAGGAGGTAAGAATTTCACTTTGGGCTCATGAATGTTATACTAAGGTCTTTCAGATAGAAGTTTTACTTAGGTCTTTCAGGCCGAAGTAATTAAAACAAAGTTTTTTATAATTTTACTGTTACTCTATATATATTTCAGCTTGTTCGGCCATCTTCTGGAGTAATGACCAGAATATGGCCTAACTCATTACTCCAGAAGATGGCATAACAAGCTGAAATATATAAAGAGTAACAGTAAAATTATAAAAAACTTTGTTTTCTTTAATTTGCTATTAATCTTATTAAATAAGTTATTTGCGTAAAGTAACAAGAGATTGACATTATGTTATTTGAAAACGTACGCCAAGTGCTAACGGCAAACAGTGTTAATTATGCTAAATTATTGATTGATGTTGGATTCAATTTTTAAATCTTCAAGGGTTGTGACTTCTGGGCAAGCAAAGCTTTTTGAGATAAACATTTTTTTTTATAGACAACTGTTTTGTAAGTAATTATTTTCAAAAATATTGCGATATATGTTTATTTAGGGATTTAAAATATTTACAACTTAGGCCAAAAACTTCAACCTACTAAATATGGTAATTTTGTGTTAATAACACCTTAAATCACCATCAGTGAAAATGGGTGGGTTTACATTTTAATGTACTAATTACTACTTTAACGTTTTTTTCTATAATGTACGAGATAACGACTTGCAAGGAGGATTCGTAATGCGTTACAAGTGTGGGAAAAATATCAATATTTTTCGATGTATTGAATAACGATATTGAAATGATAAAATATCGATATATCCATACATCGTTATATCGTTATATTGTTATATCGATATATCGACAAATCAATATATTAATAAATCGATTAATCGATATATCAATTTTATCGACATTTTTTGGATATCGATATTTTAATATCGCCCAGCCATACGTATGTTCTAGTGGGACGCAGATTTATAAGATTCCTCTATGTTGTTGTGACAATTTCTATTACTCAACACTTGATAAAAAATAATAACAAAAACAATTGCTCCATATCAGTTTTGACACCTTGAGGTGAGGTTTAAGGTTTCAGTTTAAAAAAAAATGTTATTTCTTCAAATAAACTCGAGTGTTATCGATGAGGTTGAACTTTTTTCGAAGTTTGAACGAATAAGGTGTTTCAATCTTCGTACGAACGAGTTACGCTCGCACCTGACCGATTCTTAAGCTACCGACAAATAGTTCTAATTATAAAAGAATCACCACTAATTTAGATACCAACAGTTGCTTATTTTTCTGATGTGCCATTTAATCCCAGAAAAGCTTACCTCAAATGAAAAACAAGATTTTCTAAAGGTCAAGTAAATCATTAATTCAAACCAAACTTTAATAAAAATATCAAACACGAAAAGCTGGAAATCGTAGAACTAATCCATAATAAAACTGATTACCAAAAATAATGATTGAATAATTTTTTTCTTTTTTATTTTCCTAATAAAATTTTATTTTTTATACCCAACAGCAGCTTTTCTCGTTCTCGTCTAGACATAACAAAATAAGAATATAATTTCTATTCCATAAATTTTTTCGTTCTGATCACATTGGATTACGTAACTGGAATGTTTTTATACGACCCTTAAACAGCCAATTTTTATAAAAAAAACAACGAATAAAAAATTACAGCCAGCTATCGATGTAAACTTATTTATTTTTGATATACATTTTTTCGATGGTTTTTTTGTATTTTCTCTTAAGAAATGGCAAAGTATGTTTTCTATTTTCTATAAATAAACATCATCCGTTTTCGACCAATTTTCTTTTGATTACGGAGATTTTCTATTTAAAACTAATTTTCTTTTAATAAAACGAATGTTTGAGTGGCAAATAAAAATAATTTCGAATTTTGGTTTTTAATAAACATGAAAAATACCAGTAACCTGTTTTACAGAACTCAATTTAGAAGTAAAATATCTTAACTTTGAAGAAATAAAAACATAAAATTTTAAATTGAAGAAATAATGTGAAGATAACTTTCTTGATTTATTTTTAATGAGCTTTTTGTTTAAAGTTTTTTCTTTTGTTGTTATTGAACTTTTAGCATAATTTTTTAAAAAGTTTATTATAAAGAAAATGAGCTTTCAATAAGTGAGCTTTCAATATAAAAATGAGCTTTCAATATAATCTGAATATTTTATTTGTTTTGTCATCTAGTTCCATTCGTAGATTTATCTATTCCATAGTGAGGATTAATTTTTTTAATCCAAGTGATAGTTTGAGTAAATACATCAGATATAAAATAATTTGTTGGTATATATAAAGTTTAACAGACTATAAAATCACATAAAAAACTCAGTCCTGAATATTTATTTTATCAACAGCGAACAGAAAATTGAAATATTTTGATTTTGTTAGATATCCTGACAAATATTTGTGAACTTTTTGTTCTATCGGTACGAAGGGAATATAAAATTGAAAAGCAAAACTTTTTTCAATTTACAATTCTCAAAAGTTTTATAAAACTGTTGCATTTATTTTTGATATTGAAAAATATTAAAAATACATTTAGTTAAATTAATATTTTTTTTTCAACTTTATTTATGGAAAAAAAGTTTTTATAATTTAAGTTTATTAAAAAGCTTATTAAAAAATAGAAGTGAGTTTTTTCGATGATGTCAGCGGAGTGAAAGCGTGATTTCTGCAAAAAAAAATTGAGTAGGCCGGAATATTATTTTATATAAATATATTAATAGCAGAAAGTTGTCAAGCATGGAGGGATCAGTTTTTGTTAATTTTTAAGTTTTTTAATTTTTGATCTACGTGTGTGAGATATCACATGCTCAGCCAAGGTAAAATCGTAGTAGATATGAACAGTATTGAGTCAACCGTAGCACTTTCTATCTCTGTTATAAAATATTCTTTGATGATTCCACGCTTCTGCTTGCTCGAAGAAATGAGTCCACATATAACTCTATATCTGAAGTCTGGACTAGACTTTAATTATTAACGAAGACATCGCGTCATGTAATTGAGGAATATGCCACAAGCGGAATTCTTGGCAACCCAATTTTAAATTTTTATTTCCTTCATCCTCTCATGAAATAATGGACTGCGTCAAAATTTATGTGATAGAATTGTTATTGTTTAGTTGTCATCCATTCTTTAAAAAAATATTGTGACGCTGATGCATAGGTTATCTTTACTACAACTCTGGAAACAAAATGTTCGAGATACATAGTGAGCCAATATCCATCAAATACTTCAATAACTGGCTAACCGATGTTATAGATTTTGCATAGTTCTAATTAGACATTCAAAAATACCGTAGTAACGCAACCGACATAAATTCTGTTATACGAATACAAAAAGTAAAAAAAAAATTTGTACCGGAACTGACAAACCGGAAATTAAAATGCAGACTTGTTACAAATCCTTCTTCCGCCTTCTAGGATCAATATTTCCCAAAAGTTGATCATCATCTTCTCATACTAATTGAAACCTTTTGCATAACTTTCATCATAATCACTTCATTATTGTAGGCTGTAGTGTGAATAATTAAAGCACAGAAAAAATGAAAAAATCATAGATTATGATAGTAAGAAAAATTTCCTGTTGTATCCTGTTCTCCACCCAAATCTTTGTCCAATGTTCCCTAAAAGCTAATGAAACCTTTTTATATTGATTGAAACCAACGTTTCATGAAAATCGATTAGTAACTGAATGCTATAGTAGGGATAAACGCTGTAAAAAGAACTTTTTAACCGGAAGTTGGTACCCAGAAATATAGGAAACAGTATAAAAGCCTTATATACTATGTTTCAATACGATTAAAAGCCAGGGCTAGAAGTTATTGAAGATTCAAACTTAAATGGTTTCGGGAGACCCCTCACCATTTTGTCTAATTTTGAAATGAATCCAGATCTTCTATTTTCAAACGAACCTGGATCATATACCAAAGTTTCATCAACATCCCATGCCTTTTTGTCACGAGAATCTTATTAGGAATTAGATATTCAACTTTCTAAAATTAGGATTGCCTAATGCAATGCCATTCATGACTCCACAAAATTCTCACCTCACTTCCGTCTTTGGAAGTCAGATCGTATTACATGGATCCACCTATGAATTGCTTCGTTCAGCACTCTAATTTTAATTTGACCCCATGATTCGATACTCTTCCAATCAGCGATAGTACTGTAAAAGCTGTACAACGGGACCTTAAAGTGGTGTATGGCAAATGTTCAGAGTGATTAGAACTAATGCAAGTAGTGCATATGATTAGTTTCATTCAAAACGACGCCTCTAAAAAATTTTCTGATAAACTATCGCCAAACTTTATCAAATGTAAAATTCTTCGATCTATCAGCAACATTGCGTATGAGGTGGCTGATAAAATTGAAAAAACGGTTGGCATTTTTCATATCAAAACTATAAAATTTAAGTGACGTTTTGGTTGAGCCATCCCTTTAACAAACCCTAATGCCCGGCTTAGAGACATATTCAGGGTGTGGGATTTTCCCACGATTTGTGACAGCGAATAAGAACCCATTCACATTTTCTTTGTCACAACCGATCGAAATTTGAACCTGCCTAATAATTTATCACTTTAAATTTTATTAAATTTCTAAATCTTGATGTTACTTATAAGTTTATGAGAGTTTCGCAATTATGATTTTGACGTAACTTCGATTGAAATTCAAACAAAAAGTTTTTTTCCTCCCAATACGTTTTCCGAATACTTAAAAATTTCCCCATACAAAATCGCCCAACGCGCCTAAAGAAGTTTTCAGTTAAAAATGTCCTCCTTCAAAATCGCAGAACGAATTTCATTGTGGTGCCGCCCGGTGCTGCGTTGTACAAAACTGTACACTAAACCATGCCGGCGAAATCAAGAAGGGCAAAAATCAAGTTTTCAATCATAAAAAAATCTAACCAAAATATTATCTCGGGCGTCTACATTTCCATAATTTAACAAACAAAATATTTGATCATAGAACAAATCAACCGCAATTTTTTTACATTTAAACAATTTTACTTCATCCAGCGTCCAAATTAGCTTATAGGGACAAATCTATCACTCTGATTACACCATATTGAAATTCAGTACAAAAATCCCGCAATGCGGCAAAAGATAATACTTTGTCAATTTCATGAAAAGTTTTAAAATGCCATAAGTGTTTTAAATTCTGGTGTTAAATCAACGAAAAGTTAAATTATGATTCATCTCACAGCTGCGATACAGTTGCGACAGAATCGAATTCTAACAAAAGAACAACCAGCACGCAATTGCTTACTTAACGTTTTATTATGAAATTTAAACTAACTGCTACAAATTTTTTAAAAGCAGATTTCCAAGCATAGTTAAACTTTGAAAGATTGGAGCGTAAGCACCAAAATAATTTTCTTCATTACTATATGTACCAAACAATTACCTGACTACTCTAATTAATTTAATCAAATTTCTGGCTTCGAAATATTCATTATTTTATTTTCATTCTGTTCGCAAAGTAAAATAATTTCAATCCAACGAGAAGATCATATTTGAGTTAGGTTTCGAAAGATGAACGAACTGCTTTTAATTAAATAATAACCACAAACAAATTTCTAACAAATTTTACTACGTCTTTGTTGATTATTTAAAATTCAAATAAAAGAAAATATCGAAAAATAATTTACCTTTTTCAGCACAAAAGTTCACAAAAGATTAATTGCCTTTCATGTTTTTGTTTGTGTATTGGGAATCGAAGTTGATGTTGAAGCTTTTTACAGACTTTACACTAGATGGAATTTGTTCTATTGTGTTGTTAGGTAAAAAAAAATACTTTTCGTCTAACTACTAATTAGTGCACATGCAAATTTATTTCGATTTCGGCAAATCGTTCCATTTATATAAAGTTCTGATAAAGAAGTCATTCTACATTCTGACAGTATCCCAGCTAGAGATCTCCACGAGAAGAAATGTATTTTAGGAAAAGTCCTTCCGATTTCATCTGTTTTTTAAATTTTTTTCGCTTTCATATTCCTTCGAACAAGTATTTGTCTTAAGTTTTTTTTAAATTTCTTGTTAAAAATAAAACGAACAACGGCAGTCTACCAAGGATAGAAAATTGAATAAATTTTAGTTTTTAAAAGGTTTCATGAAATTTGTGTATTCATTTCTATCATTTTTTATGCAAAACGAATATTCTGGTAATTCTTGGTAATTCTTTTACAAACCGAACACCTTTCTGACCGACACATTTTTGATTTGGCTCAAATTTTTTTTATGGATTTTATATCGAAAAAAAACATATTCGTGTTCGAGGATTTTTGTTTGAAAATATAGCGGTTCTAAATTTCGAGAATTTCGTGATTTTTGGCTTACGAGTTATTTTCAAATATTCATAACTTCGGTTCTGTTAAAGATAAAAACCTCTAGTTTATTTTATTTTAAAGTTAAAAATAAAAGATGGTAGCTTACAAAAAAAATTAAAATTAATAAAAGTTATTAATACAAATAAAATGTTCAAATTGATTTTTAGTATGACCATCGTATTCTACGTTTCATTTCCTATAAAAAAAGTATTTTTAATTAATAGAGAAATGATTTTTAAAATTAAAATTGTTACTATAAGGAAGTTTATATTATTATTAATAAAATAAAAAATAAAAATAAACAGTAAAAAGTATATTTTTAAATATTGCATTTAATTCAAAAGTGACAAAAGCACACAAACAGTGAATAATATGGAAAACCATAATAACACATATAATAATTTTTACTGTAAGAAATAAATTAATTTATCGAGCGCGTGACGAATTTTCAAAATTTTCAGCTGACCTAGCTTAAAAAAATTTTCAGCTGAATCAAAAATATCTTAGTCACATTTTGTCCTAATCTGTTCGGTATGTAAAAGAATGACCCATATATGGAAGTTTTTGTCGTTCCGCGCTCGATAAATTTATTTATTTCTAATAGTAAAAGTCATTTCTTCATTAATTAAAAATACTTTTTTTATAGAAAATGAAACGTAGAACACGATGGTCGTACTAAAAACTAATTTCGTGGGTGGGGGGGCAATGACTAGAAATCGATTTGAACATTTTATTTGTTTATAACAATAGCAAATTGTTAATAACTTTTATTAATTTTAATTTTTTTTGTAAACTACCATGTTTTAGCTTTAAAATAAAACAAACTAGAGGTTTCTATCTTAAATAGAACCGAAGTTATGAATATTTGAAAATAACTCGTCAAGCCAAAAATCACGAAATTCTCGAAATTTAGAACCGCTATATTTTCAAAAAACAAATCCTCGAACACGCATATTTTTTTTCGATATAAAACTTATTAAAAAAAATTTCAGCAAAAATGTAGAAAAAGGCTATCAAACAAGGCGAATGAGCAATAGGAGGCCTCCTCATAAAAAACATAGAGAGAAGCGTAGTGGCATAGAACAAAGGAAGCATCTAAAGATCAGAACACCTAATGGGATAAGCATCCAATATAAGATTAAGGAGCGTAAGTAAACAATAAGGTCATTGACCCATAATGTTGCACAGAGAATGTAGAGGGCAGCAAGTATCACCTCATATGGATAAGTGCAGCAAGATGCATAAACGAGAATAATTATAAAGGTCTCATGCTGTAGAAAGTGAAGTTGATATAAATAAGAGAAACAGTTCTAAACTATTAATAGTGCAGGAAAGTGAAAATTATATAAAAAAAGCGAAAAGGAGAGAATAAAATGGAAAGACAAGAAAAAGTAAAATCAAAAGGTCAACAACACGGCGCCATTAGCTAATTGGATAGTATCCATTATGCAACTCGTTCTGGTAGACAAATGAGTGAGTTTAGATAGTCAAATAACGGGTTCCTGAACAGGAAAGACGATAAGTTAATTCTCTTTGTGACTATTGATGAGAATTAAAAAATTTGATCACTCGCACAAAGTCAGAATTAGCACAAAGAACACAGCTTACCTGTGGCAATACACAATCGTGCTACCTCCCAGAATTCCCCACCACAAACCATCTTAGAAGATGCGAAGGAGGCTGAGACAACATAGTGAAAATGACAGAGGAGCCGTATCTTAGGAGGGTTAGAAAAACAGTCACAAAAAAATCAACAAAAAGGAAGATTTAATAACGAGGCTTTAAATTATACACACACTTGGTGGCATAATTAAAGACTCGGCAAAATCATAATAGTCTCATCTGTACAATCCTAAACAATCTCAATACCATAGTCTATAAAGGGCAATATAAGAGACAATACAAGGTAACTTGTAACTCTAATATGCAGAGGTAAATAACAAATATCCTATACCAGCCAGCGTGTTAATATGAGGTTTTCAGTTTAACTTGTCATCAAAGGGGACTACAGCGTTTTTGGTATGGGATGAGAGGATGACATCACTTCCCAGACGGATAGATGTTACAAGTATACCGGTTTCGGAGTAGGGGATGTACAACCATGCATGTGATTTAGCAGACTTTAAGTGAAGGCGGTGTTCAAAGGGCCCATACCAAAATAGATTTGAGGTTATAATTTAGTTCTTCAATGCAATCATAGAGATTTAGTCGAGGCTTGGCTTAAAAAAGTTGAACGTCATCAGCAAAAAGATGCATCGTAGCATACAGGCAAGATTAGGCATCATCATCGATAAGCATTGAAAAAGGTAAGGGTCCCAAGATGGAACCCAGAACCCTGCTGAACGCTTTGGTGATGGGATAGAGAATGAAAAAACTTGTCAAGAGAGCAAATAGACTGATAACGCCCTGTCAAATATAAATAAATGAGGTTACAAGCACTGGCCAAAAATGGCTTACCAAAATGGAATGGTCCGCAGAGTCAAAGGCTTTGCTAAAGTCACGAAACTGATGGATGGATACAATTTGCCTGTAATTTAACAAATATATTGCAATACTATTTGGCGTTCTATGAAACATTTTTTTGTTCTATATAGACTAAATTTTTAATCAAGAATCCTCTTCACCCTCTGTTGTTCAATGGTGTCCTGCTTTAACAATTTTAAAATCTGGTCACCTTAATATTAGGCCAATATCTATTATAACACGAATTTTCACGTTCGCATCCGCAGGTGCTGGTGGAACGATATTATTGAGCACAGAGAGCCTATAGGTAAGGGAGTGAACATGATAGTACCACTTGATAGTGCGTTTTTTTTAGGAGGCTGATGGTCAACTTTTTGAGTGTGTATGCTACTCAATCAATCAGTCACTATTAACACCAGACAGTAGCAAAAGTAGCACCCCAGGTCGTGCCGGCCAGTTTGTGGCTGTGCAGTATATTGTTTCTCGTTTTGCAGTTATTGCTATACAAGCAGTTGGTCAGAGCAACTGCAATTGGGTCAGATACCTGCTTGTTCGACTGGAATCTGTGCGTTCAAGATAATTGTAATACGGTTTTAATTGTTTGTTTTTTTAATCAATTTATATAAAAAATCTTAGGTGGTAGATTTATCGATAGCTTTCTGGTCAATTTGATGTTGTACCTGGCTTTAGGATCTCTATCACTTTCGTAGTCTCAAAATGTTTTGGACGATTACGGGTATCTAGACTAATCCAGTAAAAATTAGTTAGCCATTTGTTTTACATTTCTCCACCCATATTTCAGGAATTCTGAAAAAAAAACCCCGTCGTACTCAGATCCTTAGCCGATTTTCGTTTAAGACGCAGCCGAATCTAGTTCTTTAACAGTAAAATAGTTCTCATAATTTTTATTTATTGATTTTTCTGTGGAGGCGATCATGAAACGAATGAGACATATTTATGATATGATTTGCCATATTTTCTGGATTTATTTCAATTTTAGCATGTGCAATTGAGTTGCAGAAACCATGCTGCGGAGGGAAATTCCTGCTTGAAAAGAAAAGTTCATAATTTCTACAGTTTTAGCCAACTATTGTTTTTTCGAGACCTCTGTAGTGAATAAAGCAAGTAATCAGCAACGTTAACGATCACCACAATTGAAGTACTCCTCAGATAAAATGTCACTTTCTCTACTACAGTCAGAAATATATTCTTTACAGAAATTTCTTGGGATGCATTTCTTAGCAGTGAGATGCATTTCTTACTCGTGGAATGTTGCATTGCAACAACAATATTAAATGGATGTACTTATAGTGTTCAAATGATAATAATTGAACGTACAAGAAGTGGAAGACGATTTAACAGACAAATAATTTTTCACTTGAAGGGTTCAATTTGTGAATTTTTGAAGTGAAAACTTCTTTAGACGCTTTGAGCGATTTTGTGTGGGGAAAATTTGATGCATTCGCGTCACCGTCACGCTGTAACTATTAGTTGTAAATATAATGTGTTGTGGTTGACCTGCAGTGAAAATTACGTAGGCGCATTGGATGATCAATGGATGAGTAAAACCTCATGAACTCGCGTCACCGACACGCTATAGCTATATATATTTGTACTGGCTATAAGTATGACATGTTGTTCTTGTCCAGCAGTGAAAATTATGTGACTGCGTTAGATTATCTATGTATGGGCTGAACCTCATCAGTTCGCGTCACCATAAGTCGTCACGCTGAAGTTATATATGGGACGTTCTTAGTCAAACGTAACAACGCTCTGACCAAAATGCCGTTTGATAAATTTTACTGAATTTAGAATTAAAAATTATAGTTTTAAAACGATATCTGGTTCCATTAGGCGATTTTGAAAATTTCAAAATGGCGGCTCACAACTGCGGCTAGAAATCCAAGAAAATTCGACTCTTCAGATAAAAATGTTCGTGAAAAAAAATTTTTGCATCCAATATCATTGTTTTTGTTTCTCGAATTGTTGGCAAAGGATGGCTCTAAAAATTTGATATGATAAGATGGTCAAATTCAACATGGTGGATTCAAGATAGCGGATCAAAAACTGATATAGCTGAGAGGGTGATAACAATCAAATATTTTCCTCCAAACATTCCACAAAATTGGTTTGGGCGGGGTTTGTAGGGTCGCTGATCACAAATCCGTATGTAGAATTTTGGAATTCAAGATGGCGGATCTAAGATGGTGGACCGAATAAAAAAACCCAACCTTTTATACCAAATTTAGTGTACAGGGGGGTTTTTGAGGTTGCTGAATACGATTTTAATGTCAGAGTTCTAAAACTCTACATTTTAAGATGGCGGATCTAAGATGGCGGACCAAATTTTAAAAAATCAACCGTTTTACACCAAATTTAGTGTATAGGGGGGGGGGGAGTTTCGAGGTTACTGAATACGATTTTGAAGTCAGATTTATAAAACTCTACATATAAAGATGATGGATCTAAGATGGCGGATCTAAGATGACTGATAGCAAAGTTGAGGGCAGATTTCTAGCCATTCCCAAATCAAGAAAATGATTTCTGTTAATAATAATGATTCTTACGTTAATTCTGATTAATTTTTAATTTTTTTTTATTGTTATATCGACTTTTTAATTTTTTTTGTTTTTTGTGCATTTTTTGATTTTTTTATAATTTTTAATATTATTTCTTATTTTGTTTAAGAATAATAATTTGTAGTTGATAATATTTCAGATGCATCAGAGTACATATATTTTTTTTTTTTTATTCTATGTTAGGCATGTTTAGTGTTAACCAATATAGATCAACGTCTCTGAATATCCGAAGATACCATGCTAACTAAGGAACTAGGGCTTGAAAGTATTATTCAATTTTCTTTGAGGAATTTATTAATGTTGATCTTAAAGTTTTGAGGATTAAAATTATTAGGAAAGACCCACGCCGGTAAGGCATTCCAGAGATGAGAAACTCTGTTAAAAAAAATCGCGTTGGAAAGCGACAGTTCTACACCTAGTCACTCGAACCGTAAAAGGATGGGCTGATATTGATGCTCTAGTGAAACGCGCGTAGTTTACTGGTTCAGGCAAAATCGATTTGATCTCCGCAGATAATATACTTGTAATATGCATTAAGGTTATTGTTTGAGGATACCTTGAAAGCATGAGCTTTGGCAATGTTAGAAACGGTTTTTTTTTTTTTTTTTTTAATAAAATGTGTTGTGTAGTAGGCATTACAATATGTGTCACAACAACACATAAAAACCTTTTAAGACCAAGGTCCCACAACAACATGCGTTCTAAGGATGTTAATGGACGCAAATCTGTAGAAGGGGTTGGCCCAGTGGAAAAACTTTTTGTCAGTTTTCTATGAGTTCTACCATAATCTTTTTTAGTATAGTGAAAAAATGTGACAATTGTCGTTAGAAATACCAGAAGTGGCCTATATTTGTATATTTTTGCTTTTATTAGAAAAATTCAAGAATTTAGGTTGTTCAGCAAAGTTGTCAATCAAACTCTAGTCGCTTTTAGACAGTTCTAAAGTATTAACTAACTTTAATAGGATGTAAAAATCATTTTTAGTAACGGAAATATTTTTTTACATTTTTCCATCTATCCTTTTCTTGATTTGCGAGTTGTCAGAAATCTGCCCTCAACTTTGCTATCAGCAAAAAATCACTGTATACGCAAAATTTGGTAAAGACTGGTTGATTTTTTGAAATTTTGGATCCCTCATCTTAAAATGTAGAGTTTTATAAATCTGACTTCAAAATCGTATTCAGTAACCTCGAAAACCACCCTATGCACTAAATTTGGTGTAAAACGGTTGATTTTTTAAAATTTGGTCCGCCATCTTAGATTCGCCATCTTAAAATGTAGAGTTTTAGAACTCTGACATTAAAATCGTATTCAGCAAGCTTGAAAACCCCCCTATACACTAAATTTGGTATAAAAAGGTTGGTTTTTTATTCGGTCCACCATCTTAGATCCGCCATCAGTATTGTTGAAATTAATGATAATAACGATACAAAAAAGAACAACAATTTTGAAAATTACGTTCATTCCACGAAACAGAAACCCAAAAATATTTTTTTTTAAGTAAAAACTTCTTTAGGCTCCTTGTGCGATTTTGTATGGAGATAAATTTATATATTCAAATTATCGTCAAGCTAAATAAATATATTAAATATAAATTATCTTAATTCGGTCGTAACGTTTCGACTGAGGTTTTGAGAGTTTATCATTGGTACATTTTTTTATTGTGTTTTTTAAATTAATATTATTGTTTTTTTATTCATGAATTCATAAAAATTTCTTTGTACGAATTTTAAATTGATCGATAATGCAGTTTCTTAAAGTTATTGCTACTGTTTCGTTCAAATTATTATCATCGTTATTTGCTTCCGTTTCGTTCAAATTATTATCATTTCGATATTAACAGGAAAATTAATTATTTTTTTGGAAGGCTAAAACTAATAAACAATCGTTTTCCCTTCATTATTTTTTATAGTTGCATTCCCGTGAAATAAAATAAGGAAAATAAAAACTTTTTGAGTGTGAATTTCCTTATGAATTGACATCTTCATCACAAGAGATTGATTTAAACACAGTTTAATGCTGCGGACAATTTACGGTATTTAAATTTATCGATATTGTAGTTTTTTAAGGTTATTGCCTTTTAGCACAGTGTGACGTCAATACGAATTCAAATTTACAATGCATTCAGGGAATTTTTACGACATCTCAATATTTTCTTCAGTTTTAAAAAGAAATGTTTTGACTGTATTCTAAACCAAAACTTATTTGAAACTTATTTGTGGAGACTTGCTTATTCAAATAAATAACCTAAAGACACTTATTGTTTTTTTCATAGAAAAATCTAATATGATTTGACATGGTTAAATATTTTTTTGTTTGTTTACTAAATTATTTTAATGAATAAAACTGGTTTTGCGATCCGTAATAAAATTAATGCAATAATCTAAAATGAAAAAAATAGTTTTGAAAACTCTTTAATTGAGCAAATTAAATAAATCGTTTTAATTAAATTTAATTACGAATTTGCTTTTATGTTGCTGTCAAATTAAGTATGCTCAATCATTTAGAATAGCTTTTAAATACTTATTCAAAATGGCGGTGAATAAGTAAGTTTACATAAATAATTTTCAAATAAGTCGTCCCTTAGAATATAGCTATTCTGTTCTGTTCTGGCTATTCTGTTTTTGAAACTTTTTGTTGTTGTTTTCTTTTTTCATTTTTTCTATTTTCTGTTGGTGATTGTTGCACCATTTTTGAAGTTCAAACTTCTTTAGGTGCGTTGTGCGATTTTGTATGGGGAAAATTTATATATTCAACTCATCGTCACGCTAAATAAATATTAAATATAAAATAAATATTAAAAGAGAGTGAGATAAATTTTAACCATTTGTTATTTTCTTATTCTCATTTTCTTGATTTATAATTTGTTTTTTCTTTTTATTGAATTTGATTTTTCTTCGGTTTAACTGTGGTATAGTAAGTAAAGATTTTGTTGTATTTTTAAGTAAAATTTAAAAAATTGTGTTTGTCATATTTGATTTGTGTGTTTTAAGTTTTTCTTTATTCTTTTTAATAAAGAAAACGCTATTGATAGTACGAAATACCTAAGCCCTGAAATCAATGATATATTATAAATAATTTTAGTCTCGTTCTCTTGATTCATATTTTGTTTTTTTCATTTTTAATAAATTTGATGTTTTTCTCAGTTAATAACAGTGTGGATGTGTGGTAAAGTAAGTAAAGATTTTGTTGTATTTAGACGATAACAACACAGCTATTTCACAGTTTTAAGTTTTCACTTCTATCGACAGTACTCAAGACTGCCTTCTTTTTTTATATTCCAATCAGTTTTGCTTTAAAAAATGTAATCTACAAGAAGAAATTTTGCAATTCAGATTAAATAATAACAAATTTAATAAAGTCGAATTGGAAACATGGAAATAAGCATAACTGTCTAGATCTTTTTATAACTAAATAATAAAGGTTACTACAGCTCCTCCACTATTGATTTATTTATAAACTACGTATAATTTAATAATGGTTTTTATTTTTTTTCTATGTACAGATCTGATCGATGATTGCAATCTCTAAGGTTCTGCTTCGATAAATTTAGTATTCTAAAACATTTTTGGTAAAGTTTTATCAAAAATTATGAAAAAATAATTACAAAATGCAAATGCGTCTAAGGACATCGTTTAACTTTAAATGAATCAGTTTTCATTTTATAAGCTGTTTTTAAAACCTCTTCCAAAACCTTTTCGAAACTTTTAAAAGATTTTCTTTGCCCAACAATATTTGTATTTTTTTTAAAACCAAAAAGGGTTGAATTTTTTGTACCCAACTTAAATTGAAATCAACCTCAAAATTATTTACATCACATTAACTTTATCACAGTTCACTTTTGAACCAAAATCGTTTAATTTGTTTCGACATAAATTATCTTATACACAAAAAAAATATAAAAGATTGACAGTTTGTCGGAGAATGAATTATTTTTTTTCTTGTTTGAAAACTTTTTTCCCTTTTTTTTCAAGGGGGTTCGTGTTGAAAATTGAAAACACAAATAACAAACATTTTTCTGGTTTTTTTATTTAAAATTGTACTTTTTATATTTTTAAGTTTCATTTAAATGAATAAATACACAAAAAAAAAAATAAAAATGAAAATAACATAAAAAACGAAATACGAAAGGGATAAGAAGCAACAATATCTCCAGAAAGTGTAAGTAAATTAATTAAAAAGTAAATAACTTAAGGTTGTTTTTTTTTACAATTTGCTTTTGTATTTTGTTTTATTATAAGTCTTTGCTCTAAAACAAAACCTCTTTAATATTACGAAATCAACTGCATAAAAAGATTGATAATGGATCATAATGGGTAAGGCGAACAAAGCATGAATCTTGTGTTCAGAAAAATTGAAAAGTATGTTGGAATTGTTAAACAGAACTAAAAAAAGGGTATTA
Source organism: Diogma glabrata (assembly GCA_963693315.1). Taxonomy (NCBI): domain Eukaryota; kingdom Metazoa; phylum Arthropoda; class Insecta; order Diptera; family Cylindrotomidae; genus Diogma; species Diogma glabrata. The sequence continues at coordinate 266,790,386 of OY856188.1, forward strand.
CGTATAAAAAAAATTTAAACCTGTAATGACTGCTTTACAGAAGAATACATTTTATAGAAAAACTTAATAAAGCTTTTCTGTAAAGCTTTATAGTTTTATTTGTCTTTGAATAAGATTTAAGAACCAAAACGATCTGCATTCTAACTTTCGGTTTACCGAAATTTTCGATTAAATTATTTGTATGGTGTTTATACCGTAATAACTTGTTTAAAATTATTTCTCAGAAAAATCTATTGTTGTTTTTTTTAAAATGTCGTTCTAAAAATGAATAAAATTCGTCGAGCGAAGGAAGAACGGTTGTTATAGACGAATTTTAAACGCTTTTAATTATAGTTGTGTTGGTTCAAAAATTTTCTAAAAATACCTGAAAATATCATTTAAAACACAATTTGCCGTTGGCTTTACGCTGTCACTTGTCACGTAGGCGAATAATACCTTAACGCTTTCCATAGCAACAAGACAAGTTATTTTTAAAACGTTGACGAAAAATCATTATACATATCTTATTTTTCTCAAACCTTATAAAAGTGAAGAATAGACCGAGATACAAAAATCAATGAATCAAAAATCAGGAGAATAAATTTATATTTTTGTGAGATAGAAACACGTTTATAGAACAAACAGATGAAAACAATGAACAAATTTTCATGTAACGAAATTATTTTATTATGCTTTCAGTCAGGTTTTTCTTTCGTTTTCTGTGTCACTTAAGGGCAATAACGATAACTAAATATTTTCAGTCAGAGCTTGTTAGTTATTGAAAGTATAGAATGTTAAAAGGGTTGAAAGTTTTGTCTGTCTTGACTTTGTATTTCTCTATAATTTCGTAGTATTAAATTATATTACTTCGGTCTGAAAGACCTAAGTATTACATTCATGAGCCAAAAGTGAAATTCTTACCCCCACTTTTGTGGCATTTCTCGACGTTTTAGGACCTACTAATTCTAAAAAAGCAAAAAAAAATGTATGTGTGGCCGTCCGTCATTACCTACGAAATCTAGAAAACCGCTGAAGGGATTTCAAAAATTTTACTCAAGGGACAGGTTCGAAAGGAACCTGTGTTCGATAATTGTACCGGAAGTTTGCCAAAAAAATCATTATGTGTAATCATTATGTAATCATTAAAAATCATTGAATTTGGAGAAATCTTAGGGATTTGCATGTGAGATCAAAAACTAGATTATTGCATTATAAGTTTATCAAAAAAATGTTGTCAAGTGTGTCATAATAAAGATTTTTATTTATTTTTTTATCGAATTTTTTAGAAAAACAAAACTAATTATTTGTATGACATGAAATTTTATTATTATTATAGAGAATTATGGCATCATAAGTTTGTCAAAAAAACAATGTCAAGTATGGCAAAAGATGGTTTCATTTATTTTCTTAGCCAATTTTTTGGAAAAAGAGAAAAGAGAGAAGGCGCTTTTAGAAACATTGTCATGACAATTATCTAGCAAACGGTGACGATTTTTATAAATAACAAACAAAAGAAGAGCCTTCAAAATTTTTTTTCCATTAACCTCTTCTCTGTGTGTAGTGAGAAATCTGTCGTTCTGGAAAGAGCATAACTGAAAATGAAAAGTTTACAACTTGCAAACGAACTTTAGGAGTTCAAAGTAAACTGTAAAATAAAGTAATTGACCATTAAATGTATTTATATGTAAACTATTGAAAATCAATAATTAAAATGTCACTTCAGTTTGTTTTATTTGAGGATATAGATTAAATAGTCCCTATGCCCGCCCACGCCGATTTCATGTGGTAATCATCCCACATATTTTATACTTCGTGAGACGCCTGTCCTTGACGAGTCCGAAAACTTTTGTTCTGTCAGTTTTCTCGATTCGGCCCCTTTTCCGTTCGGCAAGCTCCGAAAAATGCTGATTGTCCGGGATCTGGTAAATTTTTTTTTAACTATGGTGGTTGGAAATCTGATTTAGAACACGAGGGTAACCTTGTCCGACAAAAATGTATCTGCTGTTGTCTAGTCCGACAACCCAAACATACCGAAATGTCAGTAGGACGTGGTAGCAAATTTACAAGATCGCGGGCAATCGGCATTTTTCCGAGCTGGCCGAACGAAAAAGCGGCCGTTTTGAGGAAGCTCGCAGAACAAAAGTTTTCGGGCTCGTCAAGGACAGGCGTCTCACGAAGTATAAAATATGTGGTAATCATCACATGAAATCGCATGGGCCCAAGTATCCTTTACTTTAGCAGGATGCCATATTTTTGTTTTTATTTGTAAAATGTGTTTTTTAATTAAATATATTTTTCAACCATTTATGGCCCTGTTATTGGTACATCCAAGCGAAAACCTTTCCTTAAGCCAAGCGACAGCGTATAGCACAGGTTTAATCGGATAATTCCGTAACGTTTAATTTGAAATATATTTTGAACTTTACCCATGTTTCCTGGATATTGCTGAGTTTACCCGGGTAAACCTAGGTTTTATCGTTTATCTACCTTTACCCGTAATATCGTGTATCTACCTTTTCCCGAATCCAGAGTTTAAAACTCTCGGTTTATCACAACTTTACTACATTCTTTCAGTGAAAATGACTTAAAATATAACATTCCCAAATACAGGAGTGAAATAAAAAAATATCTTAAAATAAAAAAATAAAAATTTCATTCTTAATAATTTGCAAAAAAAATTGAGATAAAATTTTCAGAACTTTGGAGTGAATTGTCAGCTTTGAGGGTTTTGAGATGTTGTGATACGCCCGTTTGTTGGATAAAAACTAGTTGTTACTCTGTATAGTTTTATTTAATAATAATAAATATATTACAAAACTAACATAAAAGATGAATGCGTTGTCTTACAGCTGTAGCATATCACAGCTTAACATAACAACATTCCCTTCGAAAATTTCTCGAAAAACCTTACCGTTTTGCAGAAATGAATCTGCAACTGATTTTTTCCAATTGTTTTTGTTAGTGGAAAGAATTATAATTTGCAACATAAGTGAATTGAATATGAAATATTAGTGTTAATACAGACGCACCTTGCTTCCGCCTCGTCATCCTTCTCGTAAGCTACATACATAAGTCCTCGTCCGTTTGTTTATTCTTGTGATTGTTCTTTAAGATCACATCTTACCAACTGGTCCAAAATTGGATCTTTCTTGACACATCAAGATACATCATTTTGTTTTAAAAACTTATTTTTACTTGTCTTGATCCCAAGATTGCGTGTTCCAAAAATTACTTTTGACATTAAATCTATTTTCACATGTTTAACATTTACGAATCTTGCAAAACTCGTCAAATTTAAATTAAAACGGTTTCCACGTTTCGTTTTTGTAAATGTTGCAAAAACACTTAACACAAAATTCTGGATTACAATAAATTCAAAACTGAGTTTCATCAAAAACGAATACCATCTCAAATAAAATATGTTGTGTATTATGTTTTGAAATAATTAGTAGAAACAAAACTAAAATTGCGTTGGCAATAATTCAGTTGTGGCATATTCCTTGATCATGTGAAATTTAAAACCACGCCACAAAATTTTAACAAAATCATGTTTCATAATATTGGTAAACCCCCTCATCACTCATCGGGGAGTGTATGTGGCATTCCTTAAACAAAAATTTAAAATAAAATATCTATCAATTTTTAATGATCATAGATTATTGTCAAGCGTAATTGTTCTAATTACTCGTTTACGTTGTTTAAAAAGTTAATTATCATTCGATTTTCCAATTATGCCCAAAAACCTTAATTATATAGGGAAACGTATTAGAAGCGAGTTTTATGTGTGTATCGAGTTTTATCAAAATCGAATGTGAGGACTTAAAAGTTATTGACGTTTCAAATAAACAGTTGTTTTGTAGACACAGTTGTTTTCAACCACATTAAGCCAACATATTTATAGATCAGATTAATTTTTTATAATCTGGGTTTTTCACAATAAATACATTGTCCGTTGTGACGTCTATACAGAAATTGTTTTGCTTCAAGAAATGGTGAAAATGGAAAACCGAGTAGACCAATTTTTCATTTTAGTCACCACATTTCATTTTGAGACTAACGTTTCTATAAACATTTGCCTTTCTTAAAAACTACCGACTCATTGGATTTATTTTAGAGAAAGAGTATAGCTCTTAGCATTGATCTCTTAACATACACCCACATTTTTTAAATGCTGAGATTGTCATAATGATATTGGTTATTAATATTGTTACGCACTAGTGCGTAATAAATTCATTACGTTATCTCAGACCTTAGTGATGTGTTTTGGTGCCTCACCAATATCACTTATCAACTTTCTAATTTTATATTCAAATAAAAAATAATTTTATCTAAAAAAATTTACGAATAATTAATCTTACCTGAAAATTATTATCTCTTAATTTTAATATCCTTACTGATTGTGTTAACGCATATGGTATATTTTTTAATCCTGTTCCACTAGCATCAAACTCTTTTAAACTCCATGATGCAACAAATCCTTGTAGAGCATTACCCAACCGTCGATTATATGCAACCGAAAGTTCAATTAAATTTGGTATTACTTGTAATGCACGTATTGAATTCGGTTTTAAATTATTTCGTGATAAATCCAATTTTTGTAAATTATTATTTAACACAAATGTATTATTTTTTAATGATATTAAATTATTGAACGTTAAATTTATTGTTTCTAATTTTAATAAATTTTTAAATAAATTTTCTGGTATATTGTCGATTTTGTTGTTGGCTAAATTTAAAAATTTTAATTCTTTTAATTTTGAAAATATATTACTATTATTATTTATTGTTTTTATTGTATTAAATGATATATCTAAAATTTCTAATTGATTAGAACTAAAATTTAAATTATTTATATCACTTAAATTATTATACGATAAATTAAGCGAATTTATATTTTCTTTTATAAAAAAATCAGAAAAACTATTTAAATTATTATGTGTTAAATTTAATAATTTTAATTTTTTAAAATTTATATTAAAATTTAATAAGTTATTATACGATAAGTCTAAATATTCTAAATTTATTAATTTATTTAAATTATTGTTTGTTTGATTTAAATTTTTATGTGATAAATTTAAATAAAAAATATCGTTTAAATTTTTATTTTTATAATAATTATTGTTATTACTATTGTTTTTATTTGTACTTGTTATATTCAAATTTAATAAATCATAATTAATATTATTTTTAATTCTAAAAAAATCAGTCTTTCTTAAAAGTTTTTCGTTTTTTATTGAATTAATTTCAAGTCCATTTGTTGCATGGTTAATTGTTATTACAACAATTAAAACGTAGATTTCATATTTTATAATCATTTTTATTAACGTTTTGACACTTTACAGTTATTAGTTTTTACTAACTTTAATAACGATTTTTTTTTTACATTTTTTTTTGTAATTGTTGATTTGTTTTCAAATAAATATTTTTATAGATTTTTTTTTATTTAAAATTTTATGGCGTTTTCATACATATTAATTATTTTATTTTTATTATCAAATAATTTTTTCATTTTTGGTGGATTTAATAAAATTAATTGTTCGGTTTTAAATTAGTGGTTGGGCTTGCAAAAATTAACTGTTGAAGCTTGAAGTTGAATCTGAAAATAAAAAAATGAAATCGTTATTTAAATTTTAATATTTATTTATATTGTTAACAGATTTTAACATAACATAAATTAGTTAAACGAAATTTTACTTGTAGACAGTTTACTAGTTTTCAAGGTTGTAGTGATTGTCGGTAAATACGAGTTTCCAAATGGACGGTTATTGATAAAGTTGTTTACACTGGTGCATGTATCGAAAAAATAACCTCCCGGTGTGGTCACCAGCTGTGGGATTTATAGTAAAAATAATTTAAAAACGTTTTCAAACTGTTTATTTATTACTTGAAATCTTGAATTCTGGTTTTATGTTAACTAATAAAAGGCCCTTGTTTAATTTGAATTGCAGTTTTTTTTCTTTCTCTATTTATGGTATTATTTTCAATTTATTATGATATAAATGTATAAATATATTTTTACTTCCCTTAACAAACAACAATATCAGTAAGAGCAACAAGTTCCATTTTTTTGTTTGCAGATTTTTAATATGAATTTTTTATGAAAAGTTAAAATAAAATGTTTTTTTTATTATAAATTTTTTTTACAACATAATTACGATTGCTAGCGAGAATGTTGTCATTTCTAATGTGAACTTTGGGTATTATTTCTTTGAGATGGGAATTATTATATAAAAACAGTTGGAATGTTAAATTTGTTTGTTTTATGAATGTTTGGGAAAAAATTTAATTTGGTTTTTTTTTTATTTATATCAAATGGTTCGCGTTACAAATTGGTTAAAGATGTTTAAATTTGCTTCATTATCTTTCCGTTTTTGTTTTAAAATGTTTTGAAGATTTAGATTTTTGGTCGAGTTCTTATTATTACTAACAAAAAAGCTTAGTTTCGGCGGTCCAAACGAATTCGCACGCGACTGAAGATTTTCTTTTCTTATGATTGTGGTTACGAAAATAACAACATACCTGTAATCTCAAACTTTGGTTTTTCATAAGCTCGACCTTTGTTTAAGATAACTATAACAGATCCGTTTGTCATAAACGAAGTAATACAAAACATAATTCTTAGAAATTGTATATTTATTTCACATGAAGAAATTGTTATACAATATCTAATTTATGGCCGAACAATTAATTATTTCTATAATTTTCTTTTCATAAGATATCTTCTAAAATTATCATTATTTGAAGAGAACAAATGAAAATACAAGAATGGACAACAATAAAATCACGTAAATTATTATTACTTCACATAACAATATTGAAACAATATACGAATATTTTGTTGAATAAAATCGCTATACAAATGAATATTGAAAGTATCCTTTTTCATATTTTAGCCTCAAGGAATTTTCGTTTCTTTTCTTTTGGAAAACAATCATGACATTAATAATATGAAATTGTATATTTTATTGTGAATGTTTATATTAGATTGTTGGAATGCTATGTAGATATGTACATACGAAAATTGGATACATAATAATATAGGAGGAACAAAAAGTAGCAAAAGTATTATAAGTATATTGTTATCGATTTTTGAAGAAAAACGATAGAGATTCTCGGATTTTTAAAAAAACTCTCGTCCTTGTCATGTAAAACGATAATCGCGGGTGCACTCTGTACTTATGAAAACGATTTGATAAAAAAATCCCCAAAAAAGGAATATATTATTACTATCCCCAACACATATTATATAAAAAAAATATATTTAAAAATTCTATTTTATGGATTTTTTTTAGAAAGAATTTATACAAAAAATTCCTTCATTCCCTTTTTACGAAATAAAATAAAACATAAAGATTTGTCCATTTTATTTTGGTTTTATTAATAAATTTTTTGGAGTAAACTTACGATAATTCCTCGCTTTTTTATTAAAGGATTTTTCATAGTAAACTTAACCAGTTTAAGGTTTAAAGTTTTAAGAAAAAGGATCAAATTAAAAATTATTTTTATCTTTTTTCTTAAAAATTTGAACCTTAAATTGGTTACTATTGTTTACTATAAGAAAGCCTTGTAATAAAAAAGGAGGAAAAATAATTATAGTTTACTCCAAAAAATGTTTTATTGATTATTAAAAATGTAAGACAAAATATATATCTTTTGCAAATCAGGATAGCTAGGGGGTGAAAAATGAAATCCATATTTAATAATTAGTATTTTCCAAGATCTTAAAAATTACTGGTGGGGGAGTATTTGTGGACAATAGTGGTTTATAAATTAATAGTTGTACATTATACCTTGCTTTTTATATTAAAACTATATATAAATCCCATTCCTATAAATTATTTTTCAAACAATTTTTTTCATTAAAATTAAGGTTTGACCTTTATTACATTCGTATTTATTACTTTGTTCTTTGTTACTCTTGACATCTTATAATTATTTAAAAATTATATTCTATATGAACTTAAATAAATTTTTTCTGTTTTTCGTGAAATAAACTCCCGGTAAACGATAGCCGCCGTAAATCTGTTCACAAGAATTCTGTGTGAATAGTCGCAACAGCTCTTTGAAAGTTGTTAAAATAAATTAAATAAAATATCTTAAAAACAATTTCATATTTTAAAAATTGATAACAGTTCTGTGATTTTTTCATGTTTTTCCTTCTAATCGATGCCGAATATTTCTCCTTAAAACTAAATAAAATAGTATTAGTATTATAAAATTTATTTCCTTTTCCAAGTTCATCTCCACCTGCGATATTTGTTTTTGAATGTCAAATTGGTTCTTCAAAACAAACTTGAATTGCTTAAACACTGCTGAGAAATACGGTAGGTATTTCAACCGTTTTTTCCAGGGTTTCGAACCCGAACCGAACCCGAACCATGAACCCGAACCATGAACCCGCTCCGGAGCAAGATTTTTTAAAAAATTATGTGAAGTTCCTAATATGGGAAATTTAGGAAGTTTGCGTAAGAAATTTAATATTTCGGAGAAATTTGTTTTGTTTTAAACAAGATTATTTTCGTTATTATTTTTTTCAGTAGAGAATAGTGAATGAAGTTTTTTCTTTAAACTTCAAAATTTAAACGTCAAAATTTGTGCATGTAAAATAATCAAAATTGATTAATTTTCCTTGCAAATTTGGTTATTTTGATTGCAATTAAAAGTGTTTTAAAAGTGTATTTTTGAAAACAATAATTAATTAAATTGTTAATTGTGTTGTGTTCTTAAGTTTTTTATACATTAAGGATACTGAAATAATAAAATTGCATTAAAATATGGAAATTAAATCAACCTTCATGTATATTATTATTATGATTATTACTCATTTATTTCGGTTTATTTACAAATTTTTTTTGCAAATCAAATATATACAATCATAAAATAGTTAGTTTTTGTAAACATTTTTTGTAAATAAACCGAAATAAATGAATAATAATCATAATAATAATATACCTGAAGGTTGATATAATTTCCATGTTTTAATGCGATTTTAATTATTTCAGTATCCCTAATGCATTAAAAACTTAAGAGCACAACACAATTAACATATTAATTAATTTAGGTTTTCTCCGTTCAATGTATACACTTTCGTATGTACATTGACACTGATCTCTTTGATAAAATTGTATTACCGTCTTTGTTTCTTATTGGTGGTTTCTGTCCACAAATAAAAAATCCAAGCTATAGATCAAAATATAATTTTTTATTTAAATATTTCGGTCCTTATTTGGGACCCTCCTCAGTAAATAGTCTATGTTTAAACTTATTATGAACTATTACTCTAGCAGAGTAGAGTAATAGTTCATAATAAGTTTAAACATAGACTATTTACTGAGGAGGATCCCAAATAAGGACCGAAATATTTAAATAAAAAATTATATTTTGATCTATAGCTTGGATTTTTTATTTGTGGCCAGAAACCACCAATAAGAAACAAAGACGGTAATACAATATTAGTTAATTATTGTTTTCAAAAATTCACTTTTAAAATACTTTAAATTGCAATCAAAATAACGAAATTTGCAAGGAAAATCAATCAATTTTCATTATTTTACATGCACGAATTAAAACAGCTGGTTTGATTGAGCTGTCAAAATACTTTCGGTAAAAAACTCTATAGTGAGAATTAAATGAAAATTTGTTTCCAAAATAAATATGTGTGTAACATAAATACGGTAAGTAATGTAACATAAAAAATATAATGAATTCATAAAAAAATTTCAAAAAAATAGTTTTTTTTGTAACAAATTTGAACCCGAACCCAAACCCAAACCGAACCCGAACCGAACCCGAACCCACTAAATTTTAATGTATTGAACCCGAACCTGAACCTGCACCCAAATTTTTCTGGGTTCGAAACACTGGTTTTTTCGGTTTTACCACCTTTTCACATATGACATATATACGCTATGGTCTAGTGTTCTAGAAGTTAGTTTATATTGGTTTAGATCTATAACCTTTTGTCCTGTATCCAATTTCGGATTTTATTCAATGCGTATAAATCTATATCTACTTAAGCCAAATCTACTTAAGCCAAATTCAATTCGTTTTAAATTCATTTTCTATGTCTAACGAATCCTTATCCAATCCATACCTCTGTCATATCCAAATCAAAGTCCCACCCATGTCCCATACATATCCAATCCATATCCAATCCAAATGTCCAATTCATATCCAATCGATATCCAATCTATATTCAATTCATATCCAATCCATATCCAATCCATATCCAATCCATATCCAATCCATGTATCCATATACAACTCATATCCAATCCATATCCAAACCATATTCTATTCATTTCCAATCCATATCTAATCCATATCCAATCCATATCCAATCCATATCCAATCCATATCCAATCCATATCCAATCCATATCCAATCCATATCCAATCCATATCCAATCCATATCCAATCCATATCCAATCCATATCCAATCCATATCCAATCCATATCCAAACCATATCCAATCCATATCCAATCCATATCCAATCCATATCCAATCCATATCCAATCCAAATCCAATCCATATTCAATCCATATCCAATCTTATCCAATCCATATCCAATCCATATCCAATCCATATTCAATCCTTACCCAATCCATACCCAATCCATATGCAATCCATATCCAATCAATATACATATTCAATTTATAATTTTATTTATTTTTGATCTACGGGTGTGACAACGCCGCGTACTCCAGTTTCTGCTATTGACATACGAGAAACTACATACCACTGGAAATAGCAGCGAATGTAACACTAGCTAAGGTAATTTTTTTTCATTTACTGATTCCATAAATCTATTAATTGAATCGAAGTTTTACACTAAACTTCGTCGTCGCCACCGAAGTTTTCTTTGTTTTTAACTATTTTTAAATTTACATATAGGGATGCACGCTAGATTCTGTTTTGTTTTTGACTTCGTCACACTCCCAGCATTCGGTGTCGCTTCTACCCTGTGAATTGAAACCAACAAATGGCCTACATATGTTTTGTGCCATCTCACATTGAATTCCATTCGTCACCATTCCATGGATAGTCGCTTTTTATGCTTTCTATTTATAACAATCGGGTCTAATTCGATATCAGCTCTAAATTAAGAATCAAAAGCATCTCCATAAAAACAACTTATATATATTCTTAAAAAATCATCCCAAAAAACTCCGTAAATCAAATTATTATTTTATTAATTGATCTACCTCAATAATAAAATTGGGTCATACATATATCACGAGAGAATATAAAACTTTCATCAAAGTATCCAATGTAAATGATGTTGCGGTAGCTCAGAATTTATTAAATTGTAGCCTTTGGTTTTCGTGTTGAAATGTGTATTGATTTTTTGGGTGATATGAATGAATATGGTGTTATGAGGAATGTATTTTTACGGAGACAAAAATAATTCTAATTCAACTGTATCTGTATTTGCGATCATGTGATGAAAATTCTGAATAACTTTTGGGCGTGAGAGTGACAAATGTATATTTGAAAGGAAACAAAGATAGAAAATTTACGCTTAAAAACATTGATCAATCTGTTCGATCGATTCAATTATTACAGCAGTATCAATTTAATTATCAATTGATCAATTTTAAAATTCATTGCAATCAAAAAAATCTAAAAGTAAAAATGTGTACCCGCAATGATTTTAATAATATAAATTGGAAATGATTCTCCTGATATAGACCTTTAGTCGATTCAACACATTAAAAAAACGTTTTTGATTAGTCCGCAAATAATGTTATTGCCGTATTATTTGAAACTGATTAATTTTATGGACACCACCAACCGAACAAACTGTTATGTTTAATGTAGGAAAATTAAGTGCAATGCAGCTTGATAGTTCTGGTAATTATAGCTAGATTTTATAACAAAGGAAATACGATGCTTAAATTTGGAAATATGCATTTAATTAATTTTTCTTTAATTAAATCTTGATTTTATTTCTTACTTAAAGAAAGTAAGTAAATTTTTTTTTGATAAGGGATCTAGTCAGAATTCGCTTTTAAAAGAATCGGTATTTCATTTTATTTATTTTTCAATTATTATTCTATAAAAGTATAATATAACAATAAATTGATATTCGCAGTTTCTTTAGAGATTTTTAGCTTTGGTTATTTTACTTTTATATAGAGTAACAACTGAAAATAGGATAATAGTTTTTTTATGGAGTTGTTTTGTTAATTTAGAGCAGGAATCGAAATAGGGCCGATCGTTATACATTGCTGCTACTCTGGTTTTAAGTTCTGACGTTCTTCGGTAAACGCTTCGATCTGCAGTTTTTACATAAAATATCCTGAAATATTCGAATGCATTTGCCGCTCAACTGCAGAAGAATATTCCTTCAAACACATTATTTTGTTGCGCAAACGACTTTAAATCGCAATTCAGTATAACACTTTATTATGGTCGCTTCGCTGCTGTACTTAATCTGTTATTTTTGTTGTAACGCGTTTATTATCCGTTGTCATATCTAAGCTAAGGAAAGCAGCTGCCTCCCTGGAGTTTGTCCATAATGATCTTTTATCTGAATTTGTGAGATTCTTCGGACATTTGAAAAAATTCGGCTTCTAATGTGTCTCAAAGATAGAGTAGTGCTAACCACTTTTTTGTTGCGTGGATTGCCATTTTTGTATGAAAGTATTACCGAGAAAGTAGGTCATTAGGTAGGTTTGGAAGACCAAGATTTAGTTTCGGAATGATCCTGGTATGAAATTAGGTGACATTCAATTTCTATGCGCATTCCAGCATTCTGTATTCTTTGCAGTTTCTTCCACGATGTTTGACTCAACTGTGGAGACAGGTTGGTGCCCCATAATTTATAATAAAGCGGCCTATGAGTGTATATGTTGTTGTGATGGAATTTTTATCTTTTCTCCAGATAGTACCAGCAAGGGGTTTCAACACGTTATATTACGTGCCTGAAGTCTAATGCATATCTTTGGATTTTTGGCTAGCCAACTGTAGGTATTTTTAGTCACGCGACCTCAATATTTCGAGCGTCATATATTTCACGATTCCAAATCGTGAAGAGTGTTACTGTTAGGTTTTTTGTTACAGCTCGGGCTCTCTTTCTCATGCTTTCTTTCTAATCCGTTAATTGCTTCTATAAAATTTATTATTTAATTTTTGAATGGCTTGCAAATTGTGAGCCGCGTCGTCTTTATGCGCAACGTTACATACACCTAAAAGATTTCATTTTTACCAACAATTTCGATATGTTGCTATTTTCAATTAGAACTTCAAGATACCAACAGGACTGGTTACACTGTGTGATGGTGGTTCTAATTTCATAGTTGAAACATGTGGAATAATTTGTGAAGTAGTCTATAGAAGATTTAATATTCTGACTTGTAGTGTTGTTTTAGCTTTTGTATGACGACCTCTATATCGTTATATTATTACAGGTTTATTAACGTAAAATACAAATAGTTGCTAGAATCGTTTTTGTTATGTAGTAAATCAACATGTTAACACATTTAATCCAACCACTTATTTTAATATCTAAATATTAATTTACGGGTACTATTCTTACGAACAGTTCATAGACCAGTAATGGCAAATTGGGGCAGCTCCATCATTTAGAATTTTTGGTTTTTTATTCGGCATAAATTCTCCTTTTTAAAATCAAAGCTAAGAAAGAAAAATGTGATGATTTCAAAAACAAGATATTGTTGGTAAAACATGGACGCATGGACATTTGTTGTTAAGTTATCCATTCGTTAAAAAAATGCGTCCATGAATACCTCCGATCGTTTGTTGTTGTGAAATATAAGTAGTGATCCGAATTTTATTTTATTTTGCCCTACGAAAATTTTTGTTTTTCAAATGTATAAATATAAAAAGTCGCTCTTAAAGAGCTAAATTTTAATTTTTTTTTTTTAAATAAAAAGTGTTGTGTAATAGGGTTTGAAATATGTGTCACAACAACACATAAATACCTTTTAAGACCTAGGTCTAGACCTGGGTCCCACAACAACTGGCGTTCTAAGGTGTAGATTAACGCTTTTTTTAAACCTCTGCGGGTTGAAGCCACCTGAGACTAACGGTTCCGGCAAACTATTCAATTTGTATGCAGTTCGGACAAAAAAGTCTCTTTGCGATCTGCCAGTATGACAGCGCGGGATCTCGACCGTTTCAATGGTTGCGGTAGCCGATTGCCGAGTGGAACGGGGGTAAGAATTAGTTTGAAGCATGATGCCACTGATTTCATCTGAGCACTGTTGATGACGATATTTGTACACACTAAAAAACAACGAGGTCAGCAACAGTGCGACGATGTTTCGTATGGCCCGCTTTTGAACAAAGTCCAAGAGGGTCAAGATGGAAACAGAAGCAGCACCCCAAACTTGACAACAGTACTCCATCCAGGGACGAATATATGACTTATAAACATGGAGCAATTGGTATGGAGTGAAAATTTTTGTGTTTAATAATTGAATGTTTGTGCGTGTTTGATTTTAAATTAAATAAACGTTAAATAAATGTTTGTGCGTGTTAGATTTTATTTTGTTTTATTTTATTTCGCTCAAAAGAAAAGAGGAATAAAATCTGCTTTTTTTCTAACTTTTTTAACTTTGGTTAGTTTTTGTCCAGTGTCGTTGTTTAATAAAAATGATTTTTAAAACTTGTATGATTGATTGAGTTTTAATTATATATATATATTGATTTTATTTCTTTATTATTGTTACATAATTTATTAATGAACAATTTTTAATTTGTTGTCAATAAATCTAATTATAAAGTAAAAATATAATTTTTGTTGTGGCGTTCACGCTCCATGTAGGAGCGTTGCCAAGCTAATCAGCTTCGAATATTCACCACGGTCATTCGCAACAGTGACATAATTACCATGGTAGCCGATTTTTTAAGGTGGTTTATTACGTCCGTAATATTGCAATCGTGGTCTACCTCGCGGTCGCCCACTTCCACGTTAGTACCCATACATTTTTTTAATCATGCCAGACTGTGAATCGACTCGTAGAACATGCCCAAACCAAGCAAACCTGTTGGAACCGAAACAACCTATTATATCTGGACCCTCAAGAATGTCTCTTATCTCAAAGTTATATCGCGTTCTATACTCTCCGCCTGTCTTAAGTGGACCAAAAATGTAGCGTAGGATCTTACGCTCATATACAGATAAATGGGATTCGTTATTTTGTGTAAGGGTCCACGTTTGACCCATACATCACCACCGTTCTAATCAACGTCTTGTATAACTTGAGTTTAGTGTTAGTGGATACATACGGTGATCCAAGAAGAGGTTTAAGAGTCATTTTTTATAGTTGGATACTTTTGATATTAGATGCCTTCGATTTTCCTAAAAATTTCAGGATATATTAGTAGAGTACTGTGATAAGAAAAAGTGCAGTTTATCACCTCTTAAATCTGGCTCGTTTGCCCTTGAATAGAGGTCAAAGTTTAAAATCACGGGTAAATTGTATAAATTATATGATCATTTTACTCCATAAAACCATGAGTGAAAATCGAAGGTATCAACTATCACTCGCTCATACAAAGTGTACAACTTAAAAAAAAAATGACTCTTAATGGATAGAAAGTTCCATTATCTGCAGCGAATCGAGCTTTTATATCTGTAAGTATGCTGTTGTTTGAGTCAGGCAATGATCCCCAATATTTAAAAGATTCAACTCCCTCAATTAGTTCATCGCCGCACATCAAATTCTTCTTCTCAGCCTCTCTTGAGACATTCATCTGTTTGATTTTATCGTAGTTGATTTGAAGACCAATTTTTGTAGAACCACCCTCAAGCGACTTGAAAGTCTCACTCATAAGAGCTTAACTTCGGTCGAGAATGACAACATCATCAGCGTACGCAATCATCTGTACTGAGTTTATTGACAAGATATTGTTATTAGTCGGTAGTTTCTTTTGACGGCACACATTCTACTGCTAGATTAAAGAGTATATGAGAGATAGCATCACCTTTTCTTAACCCCCGGACATGATATTTCGTTCTCCACTCGTACACAGTATTGAGAGTTCTGTATAGTATTTTACATAGTGAAACCAGTTTACCGGGGATTGGTTTGACCGAAGTAACTGCATTATCTGAGGGAAATGTATAGAATTTTTGTTATTTTATCAGTAAACTCAGTTTTTTGTTTCAGTCATATCGATAGCATTTGTTTTCTAACAAATTTTTAAGCCAAGTAAACGAAAAAAAAAAGAAAAACAAAAAACTTATTAGAAAATAAAATCTGTGATGGGATTATATTCATTTTTTTCAAATAATTATCTCCTAACAATTATCTCCTAACAATAATTATCTCCTAACAATAATTATCTCCTAACACTCTTGTAATTTTTTATTTTGCTCACAAAAAATTTTTGTGTAAATTCTTTTATTTTAACTTATGTAAGAGCAAGAGTGAGAAACAAAAAATAAAGCCCGCATGAATTATTTTAAAATAAGTTTAAATAAGTTTTAATTTTAAATAAGGTTCTTATATGTTTTAACAAATATTGTAATTCCTAAAAGAGAACATATTTTATCTTAAGAAAAATAACTTCTGTTTTACTTTGTTAAATTTCTATAATTATAAAAAAAAATTTCCCAATTTTGCCCGCAAGGAGCGATCAGCTTTTATCGGTTTGTAGGTTACTCTTTTATTTTATTTTTATTTCCTTATTATTAAACTTTAGTTTATGAATACTACTCTACTATAAGTAATTTACTAGGTGACATAAATTTCATCGAATATTTTATGAACAAGTGCTCTGTCCCGTTTCGTTTGTGTTGCTTAGATTTTTTTTTTCTTTGAAAATTTTCACTTTTTATTGAAGAAAATATGGAGGGGCTGAAATCTCACAGCTCTGAGATATCAAGACTTCGGTCTGGGTAAAAGATTTTGATATAGTTTTCGGCAAAAAAGTTTCACGAGGACATGGTTTTTAGTTTTGGGCAGCGATGTATATCAAACATAACTCTTTGTTAAAGTACAAGTATTTTTTATCTCTGTTTAAAAATTTATTACAAAACTAACACGAAACATCAATACGTTGCCGGAAAATTATAATCAAAATTCCAAATAATTGTTAAATTAAATAAAATCAAACTTTTTAAAAATTTCAAAAATTAGAATGAAATCAAATATTTGTGTGAATCCCTACCATCAAGATTTCTCCAAATTTAATGTTCCTACTCGTAATCACTTAAAATGAACGTTTTTTAAGCCAAAAATATGAAAATTTGCTATTTTTGACACACATAATGATTTTTTTGACAATCTTCCGGTACAGTTATCGAACACAGCATCCTTTCAGACCTGTCCCTTGAGTATACCTATTTTTAGAAAAAATAATTTTTGAAATCCCTCCAGCGGTTTTCCCTGCAGCGTACATAATGACGGCCAGCCGGCCTGCCGGCAGACAGACATACATTTTTTTTTTGCTTTTTTAGAATCAGGAGGTCCTAAAACGTTGAGAAATGTAAAAAAAAGTGGGAGTAAGAATTTCACTTTGAGCTCATGAATGTAATACTTAGGTCTTTCAGACCGAAGTAATTTCCAAATGTTAACATTCCAAAACGACAAAACAGTAGACAAATGGGTGGAGTTTTGTTCTAAATTTTGAGTCAAAAGGAGTCTAAATGTTAGTTAGTTAAGTTTTATTGCAGACCTTTCTTGCTGTAAAACTTAGAAAATATTTATACGAGTTTTGTTCTTATATCATTATTTGAGATTAAAAGATATTGAATGTTTGACTAATTACACTAGTTTACAAATTTTGAACATTTTTTGTCTTCATGAATAAAACCCAACTTTTCTTATGGATTTGGACCTCCTGAACACGAATATCATATCCATTTTGTTGGTTAGCTCTTGTTTTTGAGATATTCACGAAAAAACAATTTTTTCGGTGATCAAAAATGTTGTTTCGGTTTTTGGGTCTCATATTTTACAAACCAAACAAATAAAATATATTAATGAAACATATGCATAGTAAATATGCCAACAAACATTTTGAGCTATATTTTGTAAAAATTCACTAAGGATTCTGGAAGTTACAGTCGAAAAAGGTTGAAAAAATACGAACAATTCACGTTTTTTTCAAACAACCAATTGACCAAACCAACAAACCATTCAATTTTGAACCAATAAAGACACTATTTTTTTTTTAATTTCTTGAAGCCTATAGTAACTTTAATTTTCTTTCTTTTAAGCTAAAAGATACGAATATTGGTGCAGTTTGCACCAAGTTATTCAAGTTTTCCCAAAGAAAGTCAAAACTCAAAATTTGGAAAAAATAATTTTTTACTTACTTTATTGTGCCATAAATAAAAATTAGTGTCTTTGTTTGTTCAAAATTTATGGCGTTGAAAATGGAAAAATTTAAAAAAAACGTGAATTTTTCGTATTTTTTCAACTTTTTTCGACTGTAACTTCCAGAATCCTTAATGGATTTTTACAAAATATAGCTCAAAATGTTTGTTGGCATATTTACTATGCATACGTTTCATTAATATATTTTATTTGTTTCGTTTGTAAAATATGAGACCCGAAAACCGAAACAACATTTTTGATCACCAAAAAATTTGTTTTTCGTGAATATCTCAAAAACAAGAGCTAACCAACAAAATGGATATGATATTCGTGTTCAGGAGGTCCAAATCTATAAGAAAAGTTGGGTTTTATTTCGGGAGATTTTTCTTGTAAACTAGTGTTATTTAATGATCATACTTAAAAAATTGGAAATTTAAATAGTTAAACTTTTATTATTGTTTTAAAAATGCTCGTATTATACTACGCCATATAGCGAACGGCAAACAGATCTATATTGTTATTTCATTGAAAAGATTATTGAACTGAATATCAAATAATCCCAAATAATCTAAAACCAGCAACGATGTTTCTACATAATAATGCATTGCTATATAATGCAGACAAGCAGTTTCATGTAAGTAAGTTAAAATCAGAATCAGTTAAAAACAAAATTTAAAAAAAAAATAAAAGCATAGTTCTAAATATGTACAAATAGTAAGTGTCTTAAACAATTGTTGGTGATAGAGCTTCTAAACGGCATTTATTAGAGTGAAATAACGACTCACATTTTCTACACCAAAATAAATGGGTGTTCTTAATGGGATTCAGTTCCTTTACTTGCACTTCAAACCTAGTAATGACGTTGTTATAAAGCAATGCGCGTACCGAATTGAAAAACCGATGTTCGTTTAGCACGCTATACGAACGATTAGACGAAAAATAAAGTTTTTGTCACGCTAAGCAAGATCCATTTGCGACCACCGTTATAGACGTTAGCATTACTATGGAACCAATTGATATTTTTGGACTACATATCATCAATTTAATATAAGAACTGAATCCAAAAAATTATGGTGCAAATTATGAACCTTTTTGCAATCCATACAGTTTTCGACCGACCTAGTTTCGAACCAATGAGAAAATTTTAAACTTTAAAAAAGTTTATCATTCTCATCAGGGCTAGCCGACTAGATAAACTACCAAAAAATGTCAACGCTTAATATAACCCAAAAATTAGGGTACAACTCTAGCGAAGTATAAAAAAACAACAAAATTTACATAAACACATATTTAATAAATTCAGGTTTAGTCAATTAATTTCTCTACACTGAAAAAAACATGTCCTATTTCCAATCGAAATGCAATTGTCTCAACCTCACCGTGCGGTCACATATGGCGAATCAAACTACGAAATTGCTTCAACAACTCTACAATTATAAATCAATGAAGTTGAGACAACCACACGAAGTATTTATGTGAAAATAAAATATGGTTCAATTAATCTCAAATACTTAAACTTTAAAATGAAAAATTCATGATATAAGGCCAAAGAAAATTTTTTTCAGGGAAATAGTTATTATCTTTATTCAACTACTGTTATATTGGATGTAGTACTTTATATTTTAAATAAACCTCATTCTGTTGTTAGGAAAATGTTATCGTGTAGTTATCCCAATCACAGTGAAATTGTTTGCAAATAACTTTTCTTTGCATGAATAATCAACTGCCAACTTCGAGATGAGGTTGTCATGAACCTCAACTTTTTTTTCAGTGTAGTGATCACTGTTTTGTCGACTAGCTAATTTTCTCATTGGTTCGAAACTAGGTCGGTCGAAAATTGTATGGATTGCAAAAAGTTTCATAATTTGCACCATAATTTTTTAGATTTAGTTCTTATATTATTCTTGCTGGGAGATTTTCCATCGGGGTGATGTTATATCACAAATAATTTACTGAATTAAATATCAATTATTCCCTCAAAATACAAACATTTTAACAGTTTTATTATTTTAATCAGATAAACAAATAATGTACAAAATTTAAATAAAACTTTTATCTTTAAAACCATTACCAAAAAAATTTCATTTATATATCTCGCGATCACATGCAAAACACATTCATCCCCTCAAACTACGAATAAGTGTGAAAATTAAATATTTACCTTCCTTAAAGAAATAAAATAAAAACATTTTAAAAGGAGAAAGATAACTATTGTTCTGCTTTACTTGTGTAAACAGATTAAACATAAGACATTAGTGATTATAGAGGGTAAGTTATCTGAAATTGTTAAAGAAAATAAATTGGCTTGAATGTATAAGAAAAAAACTATAAACAAATTTAATTGTTATGTTCGACTCGACTGTCGTATTTTAGTTAGGAAAATCTGAATTCAAAATCTATTAAAAAATAAGTAAATCAAAGAATACAAATAATAGGATTAAAATATTTTCCTTTTTGTGTAAGCCAATAGAAAATCTGGAGAACTATTTTCTCTAAATAATATTCTAAGATAGAAAATTCAAGAAGATTATTTATTTTAAATTTTCTCTTTAGATAAGTGATTCTTATCTTTATTTAATTTTCAGTAATATATGATTCATGATTTTTCCTTTTTCCATCAATACACACAAGCAATACTTCTTCGTTCTAGTCTGAAAAATAAAACGAAATGAAGTGAAATTGATAAGTAGTTCATCTTCAGATAGTTGTTTACAATTGGCTTAATTTAAAATTATAGGATAGTAAACTCGTTCTTAGATACAAGACTTGTCATCCGTCCCATGTTTTTTTTGTACTAGATTTTACGTTTTGTTGATAAATCTTTTGAAATGAAAAATAAATTAAAATATAAATTTATGTTGAGTGCTATCGAATCGAGTGGAGTTTTTTTTCTTATTCGTGTGAAATTTATCGATTAATTTTAGAGAACGATTTGACAGTAAATATAGTTGGTTGTTAAAATTTATTGATTACAAGAATTTTGAATATTGATCGAATAAATTTTTCGACCCATATAAAAAAGGTTAACAATATAAGAACTTTTTGTATTATTATTTTAATCCAAAAGGGAAACTTTGTCATTAATTTTATAAAAATTAACTTCTAAAGCAAAAGAGAATAATCTTACAAAATTCAGCAAAAAGTTTTTAAAACATTTTAATCTCTTTACTCTGAAAACACTATCTAAATCTAACTCATCCCAACTAATTTTAATCCAACCTCATCATTCCAACTAATCCAATTATACAAAATAACCCATCACAACTACCCTTATTTGATCAACTTCGGATTCTTATTATTATCACCCTTAATGGGTAAGAACAAAAATATTCCAAAAAAAAAAAAAATTCAATAAAAACATAAAATGAAAGTTTATTGTTTGTCCCTTAAGTGGTGTGGAGAATAAGAAGAAAAATATTAGTTCTTTTATTATTCAGTACCAAAGGAAAGGAAAATTAAAGAAAAACGATATGAAAGGAAATAAAAAAGAAAATATTATTTTTATTAAAAAATATGAAATGAAAAATTTATTGTTGAAAATAAATTGAAATCATTGAAAAAATATCAGGAAAATTAATAAGAAATAAACAAAAGAACAAAATGCTCAAGATGTGAGTGAATAATTGAAAAATAATTTTGTGTGGGTTGTGCAAGTGCGATACTTCTCTTTTAAACATCGTTAAACAATTACGGTTATTATTAAAATTAAATAAAGAAGAGAGGTATATTCAAGTTATCGTTTGTATTTGATCTTTATTGACGCCTCGCAAAAAAAAATCAATGTTTGCTTCCAACAATTATGTTTATTTTTAGTTTCTTTATAAAAATCTGACAGATGGTCCATCAAATATTTTGCGACATAATTGTTTGAAATGATGGCCGTTTTTATTAATTAAATAGCTTAAAAATATTCAGCAAATGAAATATTAATTTTTTATATTCTTTTAATAACCGAAGATACCATGGCAACGAAAAATGAAAAAAATGGGAAAATAGAAGGAATTAAAAGGTTCATATATTACAAATATTCTTCCATGCAAAGTTATTTGTATTTAATAACTGTGAGATATACCAGTGTACCACTTTTATAAATCCACTAATAATCATTGTTTATTAATTGACATTGTTAAATGTTAATATCAATGTAACACGTACGTTAGTTCAATAAACTCTCATTTTGAATAAAATATTTTATTATCTGAGAAGAATTATCTAAATTGGGGTCTATTCAGTAAAATTTTCAATCGAAATTTTCTGCTTTTGTTCTATTTTTGTATGATATTTTATATCGGAAAAATAAAATTTAATAGAAAAAATAGAAGAATAGCAGAAATTTTCGATAGAAAATTTTACGGACAAGACCCCATAATTTTTGTTTTTTTACAACCATAATGGTGTGTATCTAGTTACTCTTAACCAAAAATAAAAATTGACGTTACCTCATTATTGATTTCTTTTTAAAGTTTCAAGGAAAAAAAGTTTCGCAAAGAAAAACAATAAATCAAAATGGATTTTTTTATATGTGTTAATGGTAGAAATAATGAATTAAGTGTTACCTTTATGTAAACAAATTTTTTAGTTTTTCATTTTAGATAAATATTACACTGTTCGTTTTAGTTTTTTTTAAAGGAACCTAAACAAAATTTTTTTAAAATTGTGTTAATTTGTCATCAGCATGTTTCCCTGTAGCAATGATTTTTGGTCCCGGATCAAAGAAATTGGTTCCCGTCCCAAATCACAATCGTTCGTTGGTGAAGATTTCCATTTTGCAAGCCTTTCCATGTAACTGTCTCTGATGGCCTTCTTGTATCTATCGGTTTCTATCTTTTTGTGTTGCTATACGCAAAACGGTTACCTTTTTTGTAGCAATATCGATGAGAATCCTACTTGCAATAATATTTACGATCCCATCAGACATCGATCGGAAAACTACAGACCGTTTTAAAAGGTCTAATATGGGATGACATTACATCCGCTTCCATCCCAGCTGGGTGCCGCATAGATCAATATTTATGTTCTGACGATATAGACAAGCTTTTAGATCGTTTGCAAAAGTATACCAAGCTCGTTTGACCATATGGGTTTTTCAATAATTTTCGACTGGTCATTAGTTGCCAGTGAATTTGACCAAATGAAATTTCATCATATCCAAAAAGACTTATATCAGGATAAACTGGGCAGACTCTAATAAGGTATTTCGTATGGCTCTGTTAAGATTACCCAAATATAGGTGTCACATACAAAAACCAAATCACGGCCATATATTCAAATAAGGTTAGCCCTAAAAGGATACTCTAAATCAGGCCCTGAACAGGCCAACTTCAGATTACCCTAAAAGGTTTGTACTTTCTTCACTGATCAGGCTTTGATCACGCCCGGACTGTAATCAGGTTTCCATAATCTAACTAATTTCTTTTCGGGAACGTCAACAATACTCGAACAACATTTCATGTCCAACTAATTAATATTTTCAAATTGCTACAACAAGTCCGAGGTGGGAGAAGCTAGATCATGTCAAAAAAACTTGACCAAAAGTATCTGAATATCGATTAAAATCGTATAGAAAAAAATATATATCTTGTTAAAAAATGGCATTTCATATTCAACCAACTGATATTTTCCAACTGCCACAATAAATCCGAGATGAGAGATGCTTGATCATATCAAAAAACTTCCCAACAAAATCTCGACTTTGGGTTAAATCATATAGAAAAAAAAATGTTGTCAAAAAACTAACTGATATTTTCCAACTGCTACAATAAGTCCAAGGTAGGAGGAGCTACCCTATACTAAACTCTTCCCAAATAAACCCTAAAAATTGTTAGCCTGCTTGTTTTTTTAGCACAGAAAAAATCAAATATTAACAATATAATCAAATACTATCAAGATGACATATGCAAAAACCAATGAACATTGCCATGTGCAAAAAATTTTATATGAAGTTTTATATTTCAAGATGGCGTTAAATACTAGGTCATTCAATAAGTTCGTAGGATGACACATAGATGGCGTTACTAGAACTTTTTCATGTGATTTTTATTTAGTACTAACCTTCAAACGATACGTGTATAAATTTGACAGCAATCTGACTATTTATTCGTGAGTTATACCATTTTGTGTGAAGCAACTTTTTTCTTTGAAAAAAAATGGAAAAAAGTGAATTTCGAATTTTAATAAAGCATTGCTTTTTGATGAAAAAAAATGCAGTGGAAACCAAACAATGGCTTGATAAACATTATCAAAACTCTGCTCCATCGAGACAAATGGTAGAGAAGTGGATGGCTGAATTTAAATGTGGTCGTACCAGCACAAAAGATGCAGAGCGCACTGGACGCCCAAATGTGGCTGGTTATTCCAGAAAACATAAAAAAAATCCACAAATTGGTTATGAACGATCGCAAATTGAAGGTGCACGAAATAGCTGACATTGTAAAGGTAGCAGATGGTAGTGTTTTTACCATTTTACATGAACATTTGGGTATGCGAAAGCTCTGTGCAAATTGGGTGCCGCGTGAGCTCACAGTCGACCAAAAACAACAGCGAATCGATGCTTCGGAGGAGTCTTTGGCACTGTTAAACCGCAATAAAAGGGAATTCTATCGTAGATATGTGACAATGGATGATACATGGCTTCACAATTACACACCAGTGGACAGCAGTCGACGAACCGAATCCAAAGCGAGCAAAGACGCAACAGTCGGCCGGTAAGGTGATGGCGTCTGTATTTTGGGATACGAACGGAATAATATTCATCGACTATCTCCAAAAAGGAACCACCATCAACAGCGAGTATTACTGTGAACTTTTGGATCGATTGAAGGCTGAAATCGCAAAGAAACGGCCACATTTGCAAAAGAAAAAAGTGTTGTTTCACCAAGATAGTGCACCGTGTCACAGATCGATGAAAACGATGGCAAAATTGAATGAATTGGGCTTTGAATTGCTTACCCACCCACCATATTCTCCAGATTTAGCCCCCAGCGACTTTTTCCTGTTTTCAGATCTCAAGAGAATGCTTGCTGGAAAGAAATTTAAGTCCAATGATGAAGTAATCGCTGAAACTGAGGCCTATTTTGACGAGAAAGAGAAATCGTACTATAAAAGTGGTATAGAAAAGTTGGAAAATCGCTATACTCGTTGTATCGCCCTCGAAGGCAACTATGTTGAATAAAAAAATCGAGTTTTGTCAAAATGTTGTTTTTTTCTTACTTATCCTACGGACTTATTGAACGACCTGTTATTTTTCAAATATTTTTTATATCGAGTTTAAATTTCAAAATGGCGCTACAAGCTCACGATTTTTTCTGTGCTAAACAAACAAGCGGGCTGACAATATCGCAGGTTTTTGGAAAAAATCGAAAACCTATGGCGCAATTTCGAAATATAAAATTCAATAAAAATTTTTTTTTTAAAATATTTAACGACATCTTGAAATAGAAACCCCATATAAACTTTTTTTAAAATTTAACCAAAAACGCTAATTCATTTTTTCCATATGGCAAGGTTTACTATATGTTTTGCATATGGCATCAATCAATCGGGCTATGAATATAGAGGGTTTTGCGAAAAATCTCGATTACGAGAAAAATCGTATAGATAAAAATACACCTTTGGTAACTCGTACTTCTTCCCGCAACGCCCCGACTTATAACGTCTGTTATAAGTCGGGAAGCGTCTACTCAAATTCGTCAAGTAAAGTGCTAGAAGGAATATAGCAGCTATAGTAGACAAATTTGACTTTAGTATAGAAAAATCTGGTCGTAGGGTTTTGCTCGTGATATATCCACCCTGTTTCAATCAATTTATTTATTCGCAAATAAATGCCACTCTGTGGGCTCTTTTTGGTTTGTGTCAGTGGATCTGGCCCCCTCACAGTGTTTATGATTGATCTGTATGGACTTAACCATTACGGGTAAAAGTTTACTTGAGCATTCTTTATATATTGAGGATCTATTGCCTTGTTTCGACTCCTTGTGCTGCCGGAATGAGCAAGATCAGATTTTGGAAGCTTTAGAGTTCCTCCATTTATGTCCTGTTCTTCTGAATATGAAACATATCCACGTTCGATTCACTTCACGTTCGATCCACTTCTGCGTGTACCCATCCAATTCGGATGTGTTTAGATGCTACAAATGTATTCTCTGACCGTCCAGGGAGACTGATTTGTTCCGTCTGAGTCGCGTCTTTTAAAAATTTATCTAAAGTAGCTTGAATAGTTCTAACTGTAGGAAATTAAATTTGGCCTGCAATGCAGGTATCTTGACGCGTTTTTAACTCGTCTATAACGCCAAGATTTATTCTGTTTTTTCTGTTTTCTTAACATTCAAACCTAACACTCGCAGAGTCCTTCAGACTAATTCTACGGGCTCTTTATGCTTTCACCTTTTATATATTCAATAAGCTGCTCTCTCTTAACATTTTTCCTAATCTTAGTGACATAATTCTCTTGCTCAGGTCTGGGCTAACTTTCATATTTTTTAACATTTGCGCGTACCTTTTTCACCAGACCGAGAGGTAATTAATTCATTCGATCGTCGTTTATATTTGCGTGCGCTCATCTGGAAACTTTTCTTTTCTTTTACATTTTCTGACGGTTTGCCACTCCGTTTCGGATGTTAACGCAGGGAATACATTTTGCATCAAAATCTCAACTTACTGGTGTCTTTTAGAATCATGTTGGCAATCTCGCTCTTTTTCAAAAAAATGTTGTTGAAGTCGCATGTCATAACCATTTCCACTTCGGCGTCTTCAATGATGTACAATATATCCCTAAACTGTTTGTGTATAGAGCGTGTTTGTGCCATCATTATCTGGAACTGCTCGACTTTCAACCAAGTAATAATCAAGCATTGCTGCAATTATTGCTACGTTTAGTGCCACCTAGTGGATTGACCACTGGGCGTTGGATTTTGGCTGCCTTTTCCATGATTTGTAAGTGGGATTGTAATAGTTCGTGATACAATGTCGTAGTTTTTGATACAATGGCCAATTTTTTTACCACTTGCATTGCAGTCACTGGATTTTGACTCCTGGGAGTCCGCTTGCTCACTCACCGCAGTCACTGGTTCTGAGGATTCGTTCCCTGCGCCGTAAGTTTCGACCCTAAATGACGTGTCATGGAAAATTTATTCTCAGAGCTACCATCTCTCAGCATTTTATAAGACCTGCTAGGTGGAAAACAACAGCAGCCTCTAAACTGTAAAATCATATAGAAAATTTTTCAGCAGCGTTCGAAAAATATATTCAATGCGATCATAATTCCGACCTGAAAGACTTAAACGAGAAGTGAAGTTATTCTCGGAAAAGATCCAACCATACCTCTAAATTGAAAAAAATTCGAAGTATTTTCTTACTTACTTGAGTTTAATTTTTTTTGCTACAATGCTGTGTAATAGGGATTACAACATGTGTCACAACAACACATAGATACCTTTTAAGACCTAGGTCCCACAAAATTGCTCACAAAAATTTAATATTCCCAAAATGTTGAATAATATTTGTACATAAGTCTGATCGTTAAAAATTAACTTTTATCAGACGCCGCCTTAAAAAATTCTTTCTGTTGAAAAAAACAAGAAGGAATTTTTTTTTAAATAAAAAAAACACGCGCCGCAAAATCACCGAAGTTGATTTTTAATAAAATCGTAGATGTTTTTCAAATATGTATCTCATGAAAAATACAGATTTTAAAAAAATTATATGAAGGCTTTTGTAGGAAACTACAAAAAAGGTTATCGTCATTATTTGCCTAAAACGTATATTTCTGACGATATTTTGAAAAAAAAACTCGAAATTCCATGTAATTCGTAGAAATAAATGTGACGAAAAAGTACTAATTTTTATTTTTTCTTTTCACGATTATATATGTTTATATTTTTAATCTATAGCAGAAAAATAAAATTAGTACATTGTTATTCGCTTACATACTAAATTGGTACTTTATTACTGTAATTTGCGGCCGTAAAGTGACACTTTTTAACCATATATTTTGTTGTCATAGTTACGTCCAAAAAAGTAAGAAACATTTGTATTTGTTTAAATTTTATAAAAAACAGAAATTTTTAACAAAGCAACCTTTCGATTCCAAATTTCCTAATCCAATTAAAATATTTGTTATTCTTTGTCGTCATAGTTATTCGATTTGTTTGAAATGAAATAACAAATATATTAGTCAAAGCCTACTTGTTCAACTTACTTTTATTTCAAAATTTATGCAAAATTATAACTTTGATTTAGAATAAACAATTTTTTTTAAATATTTTGCTAGCGGCGAATAACAAACAGTGTATGACGCACGGACGTAAGCTATTTTGGACTTAATGTCGGTGCAAATCTCGGCTAGCGCCTCGATTTGCAAACTCCACATACGTCCAAAATCTTTAGCTCTACGTCTTTGCATCATAATTTAGTATTTCGTCATCCTTAGTATCTATGTTTTACTTCGGTCTGAAATTCTCACCCCCACTTTTTTTGGCATTTCTCGACGTTTTAGGACCTCGGCCGGCCGTCATTACCTACGCTGCAGGGAAAACCGCTGGAGGAATTTCCAAAAATCTAAAAATAGGGAATCTAAAAATATGTATACTCAAGGGACAGGTCCGAAAGGATGCTGTGTTCGATAACTGTACCGGAAGTGTGTCAAAAAATCATTATGTGTGTCAAAAACAGCAAATTTTCATATGGCTTAAAAAATGTTCATTTTAAGAGATTACGAGTAGGAACATTAAATTTGGAGAAATCTTGATGGTAGGGATTGGTATGTGAGATCAAAAACTAGATTATTGCATTATAAGTTTGTCAAAAAAATGTTGTCTAGTGTGTCAAAAGAAAGATTTTTATTAATTTTTTTACCCAATTTTTTGGAAAAAAAAATAAATTAATTGTTTGTTTGAAATGAAATTTTATTATTATTATAGAGAATTATGGAATTATAAGTTTGTCAAAAAAATAATGTCAAGTGTGTCAAAAAATGATTTCATTTATTTTTTATTGCCAATTTTTTGGGAAAAAAAATGTAGCTGTTTTTATGACGTAAATGTAATTGAAAATGAAATTGGACATGGAAATTTTTGAATTTGTTATAGTTTTTGAAATATTTTTGGAATTTTGAAAAAAGTTTGTAGTTTTGATTTTGTAATAATTTTTGCAATATTTTTTAGAATTTTGGAAAAAGTTTTAATTTTTGATTTTGTAAGAATTTTTGGAATATTTTTAGAATTTTGAAAAATTTTAAATTTTTGATTTTATTATAATTTTTTGAATTTTGAAAAAAATTTTCAATTTTTGATTTTGTAATAATTTTTGCAACATTTTTAGAATTTTGGAAAAAGTTTGAGTTTTTAAGAATTTTTGGATTATTATTGGAATTTATAAAAAGTTTAAATATTTGATTTCATTCTAATATTTGGAATATTTTTGGAATTTTGAAAAAAGTTTCAATTTTTGATTTTGTAACAATTTTTGCAATAATTTTAGAATTTTGGAAAAGTTTAAATTTTTAAGAGTTTTTGGAATAATATCGGAATTTAGAAAAAGTTTAAATATTTGATTTTATTCTAATTTTTGGAATATTTTTGGAATTTTGAAAAAAGTTTGATTTTATTTAATTTAACAATATTTTTGGAATTTTGATTATAATTTTCCGGCAACGTATTGATGTTTCGTGTTAGTTTTGTAATAAATGTTTAAACAGAGATAAAAATTACTTGTACTTTAACAAAGAGTTATGTTTGATATACATCGCTGCCCATAACTAAAAACCATGTCCTCATAAAAGTTTTTTGCCGAAAACTATATCAAAATCCTTAACCCAGACCGAAGTCTTGATATCTCAGAGCTGTGAGATTTCAGCCCCTCCATATTTTCCTTTTGAAATCTAATGCATAATATAGTTTTTCGTCCAGGAAATATCTTTTAAAACTTTAAAACAAATACTATATTTTACAACCGATAACACATCAGACAACACCATAAAAACATATAAGTTCAGTGGGTGGTAAATGCATTTCATTTGTTATAAACTAATGACACGAACATATAGGGGTTGTGAATTTTCGTATTAGGATTGCGTGTGTGTTGTATATATGAAAATTCAATTGGCTTATACATTTATGAATGATAAAAATAAAATTATATAGAATTTCATTAAACGAATTGCTATGAAATAAAGACAATAAATGTCACCTACAGTGAATTTGTTGATTTATTTCGAACTTATTTATTAGTATATTCACGCGAGTTGTTTTTATTGGGTTGTTAATGATGTAATAATATGTTAATATAACATTTTTATGATAATATGTATTTTAGGTTTTAATTCATTGTTTAATGGGTTGAACGGTTATTTTTCGTTATGATATATAATAAATTTTCACCTCATGCAAACTTTTATTATTTGAAGTTAAGTATGCGTAAATTAGGATTTATTATTCCTTTTGCTGTTGTATAGTTATTTGCATAAGTTGTAAATTAGTCATGGTACAAACGACAATAGGAACTAGTGGGATGGGGGTGTGACCATAGGGGCCACGCCAAGAACTTCCCGTAAGATTAAAAACAAACCAGTTACTGGATAAGGTAAACTAAAATACCAAACATAACAAAATATTATACAATATGATTCAACTGCGTTGTCCAAAAATTGGTTTTATACAAAACAAAACGAACATTTAATCAAATTTGAAAAAAAGTCAACAAAAAGTGAATATTAGCTCAATTAGAGTTTTTAAAACTTAAAATGCGCAAAATTAAGATTTATTTATTAAATGGCACATTTTATTTGAAGTGGATAGATAAAAAAGTTAACTAAGCTTTTTTATCTGGATAGATAAAAAGTTAACATTTAAATACGAGCTTATTTTCTTGTGAAGAAAAATAAATGCAAATTTTTTGTGACTAATAGTTAGTTCATTGATTTATAGAGATTTGTGCTCTATTAAATAATTTTTGTAGATACGTGTGATTATGGGTTGATAAAATTTTAGTAAATACTTTATAATAGTGATATTATTTTTGAAATTTAGATGTTTTGATTGTGTGTTATACTGCAGAAATAAGAGGTTTCTGAACTTGGTTCTGGGTTGGTCCGGCGTTTGTGTTCTGTTATCTCGTGTATATAAGAGTTCTTCGAAACAAATTGGCGCCGAAACAAGGGGGGGGGGGGGGTTATAACGGGTTTAATATGAAACTTAATTTTTGATAAAATTCTTATTCCTGTTTTTTTATTTCTATTTGATTGGATAAAAATTTCTGTTTTGAAAAGGTTTGGAAATTGAATTAGAATGCTTTCGGGTAAAAAAGGGACGCGACTTCGGAAATTTAGACGAAATTTAGACGAGGCACAGGAAGTTATGAAGAGTTTATCGGGCTAGTTGTGGTTAGCCTGCCTGAGCCAGTAGTCATTTCAAACCGAAAATCATAACAGCCAGTTCTGGAACTTGAACCGTTTGTGACCATGGTGGATCAGGATTTGGAGCACGTAACTCAAACGCCTGAGCCGAAAATGGTCGCATCGGACCAAGAATTGCAACAAGTAGTTCTGGTTCCTGATCCGAGTACGCTCAGGAAGCTCAGGAGGGCCAAAATGCAACTGGGTGAAAATAAATAAATTAATTAAATAAAATAATTAATTAATTAAATAAACGACGCAGCGCGTCTTTGAGTGTTAGGAGACGCAACTGTTTAAGCTTTGGTCGGACGAGTTGAGTCACAGTCCTTGTCGCCGTTACCACCCCTTTACCAACAAAGGTTAGTAGAAATATAAATTTTTGTGTTCTTTGTGTATTTTTTTTAAATACATAACCGATTGGTTCCCCGCTTTAATTAAGAGAGGTTTTTGGTGATGAAGAGTGGCTACTATTGATATAGCTTCTAGAGTGCTAGACAGTTGAACCCTTCTTTAACACAATGAACTTCTTCAATGAAGTGAAGTGCGGGCTCAGTTTTATTTTTCTGGTTGGAAGCTTCTTCCTATTAAATATTATGAATTCTTATTAACTTTTATTAACTTAAAATAGAAAATATGACCATAGGAGGTTGAGACTTAGAGTCTGGTGCTCGGGAGCGTTCTCCAGAAATGACTTTAGTTTTTATAAGATAAGTCGATAAGTACATTGTGGAAATGGGGGCGTTGAATCGTCAGTTGGTACGCGTGTTTGCTGAAAATGAAATTATAGAAATATCCAGGGACGGACTGAGTGCAGAAATAAAGAACTATACTCTTGTAGCTAGTATAATTTCAATGGACGAACTTCGGACATTGTGTTTTCGAAAGGTTGTGGTCTGCACCAGTTCCAACTAGGTTACCAGGTTTAAAGATCAGCCAACTTCGGCAAATTGATGATTATGCTGCTGAATGTAATGAAGCTGTGATTCAAACTTCGTAATTTGGAGTCGTACTACTTTCCCACACGCATTAAATTTGCATTAACAGAACTTTCGTAGTTGTTTTCGCCCTTTTCCAACATAATTTCTTGTATTCAATTCGTGGTCGGCGATCGCAGTAATTTCGGGTTGAATTTATTATAAAACAGTTGTGTAATCTCCATAATTTGGAATCGCTTTATTTCCCCAAAAAGACATGAAAAATCAAGCAATAGATTACTTCTCAGTTTCTGTAATGGCATGAACTTTTGAAGTTGTTTCTGTTTTTTTTTATAAAATACCATTTCTTACATCCATTTCGTAGCTGCCTCATACATAATTTTCTTTCAGTCTGTTATGAAATAGTTGTGCAACCTCTTTAGTGGGTACAAAACTTAACGAAAGAAAATACCCAAGAAACAAACTTATCTTGATGTTATTGTTCGTTAACGGCCATTAATATAGTATAAATAGAAAACGGTAGATGGCTTCATAGAACGTATTCGATTTTTTGTCTGTTTTAAAGTTGGTTGTTTTGACGTTTACGTGTAGTGTGGTCAGGGAATTGATCAATTTGTTTTAGTCTAATTTTGATTAAAAGAAGAGATAAAAAAAATTACCGTGGAAATATTAGGATATAATTCGTTTCATCGCGGTTTAATTTCATTCGAATTATTAGGAAATTGAGTGTTATTCGTCTCTTTGTTAGTTTAACGTTACCATCCGTGTAGTGAAACAAAAGAATAAAAAACGTCGTAGTGTTATTGTGTAAAGAACAACAAAAAAAAATTAAATTTTTTTTGTTCGCGTCGTTAGTGGCGGTCATTGATGTAAAAGACAGAGGATTGGTTTCAGTTAATGGTTGGCTTCATTGAACTTAAGCCTGAGAAACTATGCTTAATTGGAAGATTTAATCGAGTTCCGGGAAACCGGGACAACCACAACCATAAGGAAGGAAAACCATAACAAGAAAATCCAGTTTTGTGGATGAAATTAATTTTACGGGAATTAACTCAAACTGGTTTACAAGGTAACAAAAATTTTTTTTTTGTAATATGAACTTTGAGATTGGGTGCTAGCTATTATACGGTTACTTATTTGCATAGTGAAGTAAATAATATTATTAAATCGGAAAATATCTTGAAAAACATTTTCATTTTTAAATAAAACTAAAGAAATGAAATTTTATGTAGATTTTACCTTGAACATAGGGGTAAACGAAATATAGTGACCTTCGCCCAGTCTGAATAAAGTGTGTTTTGTCATATGCGGATAAAAAAAAGTACCTAGAGAATCGTGCCAGTTGGTTTTAGTGCAACGTGGACTTGTTAGTGTAGCCTAAATACCAACTATGACCTCCAAGTTGTTTGCTAACTTGTTGTTTTCTGTTTTTTTTGTGTAACTTGTAATAGACAATTATTAGAATTATTTTTAAGATTGTCGTGATGTTTAGTTTAAATTACGAATAAATTTTAAATCTTTTCCGCATTAATTAAACAAAAAAATCAAATAATAATAATAAAAAAAAAAATAAAACTTAAGTTACTGTTAGTTGAATGCAGATGTATAGAACTGTAGGCAAATTATTATGCATTAATAAAAATTAAAATGAAGTGTAATTAGTTCTTTTTTAATGGTTGTAACCGGGATTGTTCGTTGGACTAAAAGATTTATTTTAAAACACCCAAATAAAAAGAAAAACAAAATTATTATATGTAAATGTGGATGTGTTGTTATCTTCCAAACGTTGATCAGGGGAACACTAGTTCAAGCCTTTTCTTCATTTAACGTGTGTGACCTGATGATGAGCGTATAGCTAGTTTAAAATAACAATCGCCTTAGTTGCCTGTGGCGCAACAATTTTTATATCTGTTATTCAACTTACCATAATCGCCTTAGCTCTGTGTGGCGCAACATTTCTCATATCAATTACTTAACTTAAGAACACTAATCGCCTTAGTTTCATGTAGCGCAACATTTTTCATATCTATCACTGAACTTAAAAACAGTAATCGCCTTAGTTACCTGTGGCGCAACAATTTTTATATCTATTATTCGACTTACCATAATCGCCACTCGGGCCTGTTCATTTGTGCGACACCATGGATATATAGCTAATGTCATAGGTATGACGGATTAGACGGAGCTGGAATGGGGAACGGGATCTGGGCTAACTATGGGGTGAGTCATATTTTTTTTTAGTTTGTTTTATTGGTATGTAGCAGTGATGCTGGATATGTATGTAGGTGTATGAGTGTGTGTATTTGGATGTATGGATGTTGGTATGTGTGTGCGAGTATAGTTGTGGCATGCGCGTATGACTGGCATAATCCAAATGGAAATATGTAACCAAGAATTTTGCATAAATAATGTAGAACCCAAATATATCGATAAATACTTGAAAATAGTTATAATTAGCAATGGATGGCTTATTATTATTTAATCATCGTAAATTTGATGATAGAATGAATAACCAAAATTGATTGAATTGACTTGATTAGTAAAAGAAGATGTTGCGGATGGAAAAGAATATCTTCATTCTATTGTTATCATACCAATACTTAATCTCATTAATGCTTCTCACCGGATAAGGTTTTTGTCAATTCGTTAATTCATGTACTTCATTACAATGATGAAAGTGATATCAAGCTAATCTGTTTGGGTTGAAGGTGATAGCTTGGCTATATCGAGTGGTTGGTATGATCTATATTTTGTTTTTTATTTGGTCAACTACCAAATCTGCAAACGCAATTCGATGTTGAGAGGGTAAAAACCCACTTTCGATAATATGACATTTTCGGACGAAAAATGCATTGGATTTCATTTGGGGGTATGAGCGTGTGAATGTAGTGGGGTGGTGCGAATGTGCGTATAGGCTTGGATGAGTGCATGTGTGTGTGTGTGTGTGTATGGGTATGTGTGGGCGGGTGTGAGTGAATGGATGAGGTGCAAGCGTGTGTGAATGTGTGGTGAAATATGGGGTTGGAGGCGGTGATCGTGGTTCGTTCCGATACGGGGTCGCCAGAGTCTACTTATTTTCACTTGCTTTTTCGTTTAATCCGTTTTTTATGAGATACGCGTACAATACCGTTATTTGAGCTAGAGCAGCAGGTAATGTCTACTCGTCCCCACAGGCTGAAGCTAGCTTGGGGCTAAATAAATCTCATCTAGGTTAGCGGCCTGCTATGCCACTTCGTTGATCATACATCGAAGCAGCGCTACATTACATGAACCAGAATCTTCTACATACGTGGAAGCTTATAATTCCAGGTAGAGTTATGGAACCATCAAAGGAATTAAGGTAAGGTAAAGGTAAACAGATGAATGTGGAATATTGGATTTATGTAGAGGTGAAAAAGATGGTAAAACAGGTTATCAACGACGACCAACAACATTGCAGTACACATCCTGAAAAGTCAAAGTCTAAGGAAGTCCAAACAATCAAGAAGACCTAATAACAAACGTGATGGTTGAAAATGACAAAACAGTTACATTAAGTAATGTTAAACAGCTTTAATAAAAAGTAAAATAAAAACACAGATTCGATTCATCGAAAGAAGGTTAATTGTTAACGTCATACAAATAACAACATACTACACTCTGTCTTCCCTAAACTTTAAATAAAATGAAGAAGTTAATTGATATTAATCCATACCAAACACAGGCACACACAGTTGTGTACAGAACTCGATTCTCCACTTTTAATTCAGTCATCAAATCAGTAAAAGATTAAGGTACAACGTGTCGAAGTTGTTAAATGCGTAACAATGCAGCCACCGACCGTGCCAACGATACATTCTAAGTCGATTATTGTAACAACTAACAATATCTATTTTTATAATTTTTATTTCTGAAAAAATATTAAAGCAAGATAAACCAAATAACTCTCGAATTTCATATGTGCTATTTTAATCTAACGTACGTTGTTAAACAACTAAGTTGAAAAAGTTTTATAAACTTTACGGAATGTTAGCTATCAAAACCTCGTTAAACCTATGAACTTTTTTTTGTTCTAATGGTATAGAACAACACACTTCAAACTCACATTGTTTTCATAAATTATATTTTTATCGTAACCAATATTATTCGTTACAATCGTTAAGTATATTATTACACCTTATTTCTTTAACATGTCATCACTTATGTCTTCATTGTTATTTCTAAATAATAGATATTTTGTAGGGTCGTCTTCTCTACCTCGAACATATGTTGTCAGTTTATTACAAATAAATAATAATTGAATATAAAAGTAGGGACATTTTTAAGACAGTTTTATGAATTTTTTTTACGGATTACCGGTGTCTTGTAAAGATCATCAATGGATTCGTTGATTGTGAAAAACAAAATTTTTGTGATAATAAAATTTAAGAATTAGTAAGACAAAAAAAAAGTAATAATGCTCGTAATATATTGCATAGAAATGGTAAATGATATGGGTTGTCTAAAATCAAGCTTTTCTTAAAAACAAATAACAGTCCTAAACTAATAATTACTTAAACTTCCTCTTAGAACCATTCTATGAGAAAATCTTTCTTAATGCATTCATTATCCTCGTTCAACGAAAAAAAAAAAAAAAATATACCCTAAAACAAAATATAGAAACTTAAATAAATACAAAAAATAAATTAAACAAACGAATATAAACCTTGATTTTCCTTGAGTGGGTTTTTCTTTACGAACATGATTGCGAATCTCAAGGGAATATAATATTTTCATAATTTTTTTTTCATTTTCGGTACCCAAGTTTTTTTTCACAATGACCTATAGCAAGAAAAAAAAATAAAATAAAATAAAATTCAAACATTTAATTTAAAAAAAAACGCTGGAAAAGTCGTATATATAATTTAATTACTTACAAAAGCTTGACCCTCTCATCGGAAAGATTTGGTTAATTTAATATAAAACAATTAGAATTGAATAGAGCTTTTTTGTTTATTATTTTTTCGGAAGAAGGTACGCTTGTTGTTAATTATATAAATGTTTTAAAAATAAATTTCCCTATTTGATTGTATTCATTTATATGCTAGATTTATGTCCTCTCGTATTTACAAAGGTTCGTGTCGAGTTGAATTCCATGTAGGATGGATAAATGAATTGTCTGAATATAAAGTCGAAATTTGCTGCTTTAGAATTTTTTTTTAATTTTCTAAACCGAAATTCTCCTTTTAATGTTTATTAGCCAATCCTTGTTTATACAAAAAAATAATACATATTACGTTACAGTTCGGTATAAATTTTTATACCTCTGTGCTTTTGTACTGAATTTTATTTTTAAAAATTCAACAAAAGAGAGCTTATGTATGGTTGTGCTTTTATATTAGAAATATTGAAAGGAATTTATAACCTTTAATGCTTTTATGTATATATTTACTCGTTATAAATTTTTTTCACTTCACTTTTCAAAAAATTCTGTAAAAGCAAATTTTTTAAATGCTTCAAATATTTTTTATAATAAAAAAAAAGTTTGTCGAAAACTTTAATGTTAGAGGACAATTTGTTATTGTGCTCGCAAACGAAAATGTGATTATGCAATGTTTTAATTGGATGGGCTTTATTTGTTACGGGTTGGTTCTTAGGGTGTGGTAATATTCGACTATGAATTAGATGCTTATATTTTACACTACATTTGTCTAGCAATTATATATATATTTTATTATATGTACATATTTTTCATAGCGTAGTCAAAAATACCACCTTGGCTAGTGGTATCTCACTGCTTTTGGCAGTTGTATAGGGACTTGAGTCCGTGAGTATTCCACACTTGTGTAAAAACATCTCTCATCTTAATAAATTATTGACACTTTGTTTTTTTTTGTAGTAGCTGCTTTCTTTTCCGATAAATTTTCAATATCATTATTTGAGCTATCAGGAACCTTTTAACCATTAGCCACCAATTTTTCTTTTCTTGTTCGTCATATTTTTCAACAATAAAATATGGAGGGGCTGAAATCTCACAGCTCTGAGATATCAAGACTTCGGTCTGGGTTAAGGATTTTGATATAGTTTTCAGCAAAAAACTTTTATGAGGACATGGTTTTTAGTTTTGGGCAGCGATGTATTTCAAACATAACTCTTTGTTAAAGTACAAGTAGTACAAGTCTCTGTTTAAAAATTTATTACAAAACTACATGAAACTTCAATACGTTGCCGGAAAATTATAATCAAAATTCAAAAAATATTGCTAAATTAAATAAAATCAAACTTTTTTCAAAATTTCAAAAATTAGAATAAAATCAAATATTTAAACTTTTTCTAAATTCCAATATTATCCCAAAAATTCTTAAACATTCAAACTTTTCCAAAATTCTAAAAATATTTCAAAAATTATTACAAAATCAAAAATTGAAAATTTTTTCAAAATTCCAAAAATTATAATAAAATCACTAATTAAAAGTTTTTCAAAATTCTAAAAATATTCCAAAAATTCTTACAAAATCACAAATTAAAACTTTTTCCGAAATTCTAAAAATATTGCAAAAATTATTACAAAATCAAAAATAAAAACTTTTTCAAAATTCCTAAAATATTTTAAAAATTTCCATGTCCAATTTCATTTTCAATTACATTTACGTCATAAAAACAGCTACATTTTTTTTCCAAAAAATTGGCTAAAAAAATAAATGAAATCATTTGTTGACACACTTGACATCATTTTTTTGACAAACTTATAATGCCATAATTCTCTATAATAATAATAAAATTTCATATCATACAAACTATTAATTTTATTTTTTCTGAAAAAATTGGGTTAAAAAATAAATAAAAACCTTTATTTTGACACACTTGACCACATTTTTTTGACAAACGTATAATGCCATAATTCTCAATAATAAAATTTAATTTCAAACAAACAATTTAATTTTTTCCAAAAAATTGGGTAATAAAATAAATAAAAATCTTTCTTTTGACACACTTGGCAACATTTTTTTGACAAACTTATAATGCAATAATCTAGTTTTTGATCTCACATACCAATCCCTATCATCAAGATTTCTCCAAATTTAATGTTCCCACTCGTAATCACTTAAAATGAACGTTTTTAAGCCAAAAATATGAAAATTTGCTATTTTTGACACACATAATGATTTTTTGACACACTTCCGGTACAGTTATCGAACACAGCATCCTTTCGGATCTGTCCCTTGAGTATACCAATTTTTAGAAAAAAATTTTTTGAAATTCCTCCAGCGGTTTTCCCTGCAGCGTAGGTAATGACGGCCGGACGGCCGACAGACAGGCATAAATTTTTTGCTTTTTTAGAATCAGTAGTTCCAAAAACGTCGAGAAATGCCAAAAAAAGTGGGGGTAAGAATTTCACTTTGAGCTCAGGAATGTAATACGTAGTCTTTCCGACCGAAGTAATTATTACTAACAAATGACTAAATCACTTAAAATAATGCACTAATTAAAATTTAAATAAGAGAAAAAGGAACATAAAAATATTATGGGTCTATTCCTACAACGCCAATTTGCAACTCCTGATTTATTTACAAAAAGAAACAAGGATCGAGGCGTTAATTACATGTTCATTTAACGCCACATACACATCCCCATGTACATAAACCCACGCATATACACTCACGCACACATTCATACATACATACATACTTATTTATATATACAAGGTTACTCACCCCATGGTTAGTCCAGATCCCGCTTCTTCAATCAAAAAATTCACATATCCATCTTGGATTGTTCTGTTAAACATACATTCAATTTTGGTACAGAACTTTGGCTTAGTAACCTTGTAAGATTGAATTATTCTTGGTTCCTTTTTTTTATTTACTACAAAAGAATTTAATGTTATACATATATTTTGCCTTAGCACTATAAAATTTTCTAAATGCGAACCTAATGTTATTGTTATATGTTAACTGAGTAACGCTAGTGAATTTCACTTCGAATTTACTAAATATGAATTTAATTTTACATATATGGAGGGATCGGTTTACCGCATGGAGGGATCAGTTTTTATTGTTTTGAAATTTTTTTATATTTTTGATCTACGGGTGTGACAACCCCGCGTACTCCAGTCCCTGCTATCGACATACGAGCTAACGTGAGATATCACATACCACTGGCAATAGCAGTGAGATATCACTAGCCGGTGACATCTTAGGGGTGGTGGCGGATGAACTGTATTCAGTCAACGGTAGCACCCTTAATCTTAGCTGTGAAATAATCCTTGATGATGAGACGCTATTGCTTCCTTGAGGAAACGAGCCTTCACATATAACTGTGTGGGCTTTAATCTTCAAGAAAGACTGCGTCACAGGATCAAGGAATATGCAACCGGCTGGATTATTGGCAACTACATTTTGTTTTGTTTCAGCAAATTTTTGTAAAAATTCGCTATTTACTTTTTTATTTACTTTTATTTTCTCTATTCTATCATAAAATATTGGCCTATGTCATATTTTGTCAGTGATAGGATTTATTGTTTAGTTATCCATTCTTTAACAAAAAATATAAAAAAACAAAAAAAGAAAGATTTACGTCCATCAACACTTCTGAACGTATGTTGTTGAGGGACCTTTGTCTTAAAAGGTTTTTATGTGTTATTGTGACACATATTGTAATTCCTACTACACAACACATTTTATTTAAAAAAAAAAAAAAAAATATATATATATATTTGGCTATTAACACTGTAAAATTGGATTTGTTTTCTTTTCTAAATTTAACAAACATGACTCTCACTTAACACAAACAATGATACGAGCGCCATTTTAATATTCTTTGCACCAGTTTATTTATGCAATTCACAACGAGGAAAATATTTGAAAATAACTTACGGGTCTAGGAAATCACTTATAAATCCCCGAAGTATGTATGCCCTCCAATCTAGAAGATTCGATCTCCTTCCAACATTCCAATTCCTAATCCCCTTTTTATTTATCAGACGTTTCACCAGCGATCCATCATTCACCTCCATCAGCAAACGTCAACAAAAAAACAAAATCCAAAATGATTCTCAGAAGAATAGCGACTAAGAGAGCCAGATGACATCTATCGCTCTTATTTATAGTAAAATTAACGGCCGTTATTAAACAATAACAAAACGATAAGTTTGTTTCTTGGGAATTGTTTCGTTAATTATGGTACCCACTAAGGAGTTTGCACATCTATATCGGAACAAGTTAGAGAAAAAAAATATTGCAAGAAATGATTATGAACTGAATGAAAAAAAAAATGTGTGTGAAAAGGGTAAAAAAAATAACTACAAAAGTTCTTGATATTATAAATTTAGGGCGTGTGAGAACGTAGTGCGACTCTAATATACGGAGCTTGGTAGCAAAGCTTTCAAAACTATGCTATACCACACAAAAAACTTCAGTTCCGAGTTTCATGAAAGCAAATGACATTACTTTACGTCTATGACTAATGACTAATATGTATCAAAATACTTATTATAGCTTAAGTATTTATTTAAATATTTTATGTAAGTTTAGTATTAGTAGAACCTAAGAGTTTTTTTTTGTTTATTTATTACCAAAACAGGAGTTTTATTCCAAATTTTTAACGCCTTTGTAACAACTCAAAGGGGAATTTTTCCGATAACTGGTTTTTGGAGGTCTTATGTAGAGGTTATTTTTCTATTGAAAACAAGTTATATTTAAATACTCTAAATCCTAAAAAGTAGAATCTGTAGATTTTAAAGAGTAGTTAAATTTCGACTCGGGTTATTTCTAAATACATAAGATCAAAAGTTCTTTAACTCATTTCTATATATTTGTACACTCTATTATTCATGTTGATAAATTCAATTCAAACTAAAAATGTTGATATCCAAAAAAAAACTAATCCAATAACACTGTAGGGCCGGACTCAGGGTAGGTAGTCCAAAAATAGGTGGGGGTTGGGGGTCGGTTACACAAAGTATCAAAATTATTGTCATTATTATCGATTTTTACATAGTCGAGGATGCTGAGTTCAATGGTTATGGTAAAAATGTTGACTGGACTCAGGGTAGCTCAATAAAGGGTGAGGGTTGGTGGTCTGGTCATGAATAGTATCAAAATTATCGTCATTATTTCGATTTTAAGTTTAACATAATCAAAAATGCTGAGTTCAATAGTGATGGTAAAAATGGTGTCCGGATTTAGGTTAGTTCAATAAGGAGTGGGGGGTTGAACGTCGAAAAATCGATAATAATGACAATAATTTCGATACTTTCTATAACCGACCCCCCAACCCCCACCTATTCAATTCAATTATTGGACTACCCTGAGTCCGACCCCAATTTTGACTATGACGATAATTTCGATATTTTTTATAACCGACTATATTTTGAAATCGACACCAAACATGACATGCAAAAAAAATATTTTTTTCTACGATAAGGGGAGTAACAAATGGTTATGTCACCGATCAGGGGGTAATATGGGAGATTGTATTTGTTATGAAATTCTGATTCTAACGATACCCCACATGACATATTTTACTTATTTAATGTGTCAACCCCACCCACGGAGTTGGTT
Organism: Diogma glabrata; assembly: GCA_963693315.1. Taxonomy (NCBI): domain Eukaryota; kingdom Metazoa; phylum Arthropoda; class Insecta; order Diptera; family Cylindrotomidae; genus Diogma; species Diogma glabrata. The sequence goes on from OY856188.1 coordinate 266,833,500, forward strand.
GGAGGTGGGGGTGCAAACCAACTTTTGGACTCAAAAGTGGCGCCGGTCTGAATAAAAGATAATAGTGCCATTAAATTTTTTTTATTTCTTCCCATTTATTTTATATAGATTTTTATATGCTAAAACTTAAAGAGGGTTTAAAGGGGTGGGGGTGGATCCTACACCCCAATCTCATCAAGTTTTCGGGAGACGGCCAAGTCAGATCGATTGATACCAAATTTGTAAAAAAAAATTTTGAGAATTTCCGCTACTGCCCGATTCTTTAAAAAAACGATAGTTAAGTGATTGACTAAGTAAAGAATTTGCTTGTTCTCATTGCGCAGATTTATTTCAGAAAATTTAGTCTAAATCTACCAAGATTTGAAAGTTTTTTTTGTTTAACTGCAAAGAGAATGTTTGTATCCAGGATATCGAATATTTACTCATTCTCACTTAGATTCTAATTTAATTTGTTTTATAATTGCTATTTTAATCTCCTTCAAATACTTTTTATGAACCATTGCAATTTACAGCTCAATGTTTCTGGTCATGTTATCAATCGAAACTCTCACAAATATGCAAAAATCTCTAAAGTTAGCAGTCTGAATGCGTTTAAAACGCCTAGTAAAGCTACGTTCGTTATTTGTTGGAACTTTCATGGAATGGGGAACGTTTGAGCAACAACTCCAACTTGAATCAATTAATAATATGTTTCAATCATTTAATAAGGATAGTTTAGAACCGACTGATTGGTTTCCTGTCGCTTACATACCAAACATTATAATTTGAGAACAAAACCTATCTAGTTTACCACAGGTCAAACGGTGTTTGTCAGAAAATTTAATCAGAGCGATTCTTCCGAACAAAATTGATAAACATTCATTCATAAAAACACATTAAAAATAAATTTCACACACCAGATTAGTATTTGAAGCAACTCATTGTTGTACTGGTGTATTATTGTAGCGAATGAAGTTTTAGAAACATTGGTGTTTTGTTGAACTGTGTACTAATAGAGCTGCATCGGCAAGAGAATCTTTGATGTTATGGAAAATAGACCAGAACAGGCTCGCCACGTCGGGGTCACCATATGAGGCTAAATTTTACTAACAAATTTATAGCATAATTCAAATAGTTGAAACGTCTAATTAACTCAATTATTTATTTATATTATATGGGGCATGTGTAGGGTAAGAGCTTTTTGAAAAAAAGGGTTTGAAAAAAAAAAAAAAAAAATGTATGGAGATGAACAAATTAAAGTACGTGATTTCTTTTAATATTTAAGACCTCATAGGATCACATGTCCTAAGTTCGTTTTAAGAAACCATTTCGTCTGACAAAGCTATGTCATAGAAATGTCGTTAAAGAACTGAGTTAAAACATTTGTAAGTTTCAAATTTCTCCTTCCTCTCAAACTTTGCATCAAAGGTGAGTCTTTTACAACTACTCGTCAAGTCTTTAGAAAACATAAAACAACAAACCACCACCTTTAAAACGGATACGTAATCCTTCCATTTATTTCCAGTTCTAGAAAAATTAAATGCTTCTACCTTTTTCTTTATCTTCTTGAGAATTTAATTCAAATTGAATTATAAATAAATCGTTTTTAATCTAAGTATCAAAACATAATATTTTACAATTTTAAAAGGTTTCGACGAAGATAATCAAACAATTAAATTAAGATTTACATTTATTATTTAAGGTTTTGTTTATTTAATTTATTATATCTTGACAAGTAGTTCATGCTAATTACCGTTAAGAATTAGAGTTATAAACAAGATTGAAATGTTTTTGATAGACATTTTGTTTGTGAGTTCTAGCAATTTTTCTTGCTGATTAATTCTTGAAACATTACAAGATTATCATTTTTATGCAAACCCTACAAAATAACTTTAGATCCTTTTTTAATGTTAACAATTTACAAAAATATATAAAGTTAATAAATGTAATTTAACAAATAAAATCTCCTATCCTATCAAGATTCATGCATTGACTAGATTTTTGTTTTGATTGATTGAATTTTTATTCACATATAACATCAACATCCTCAAACCAACGTACCGTTATCAATCAAATAGAATTTCTTCTATATTTTAATAAAATAAAGTTATATCAAACTCATAAAAGAGTAATCCGGTGTAATGCATTATACTAAATCACTAACATAAAAATTCGTTTAAGAATCTTCTTTGATCCTAACCAGATCATAATAAAAATCTAAGAAAAAAGAAATACATTTAAATCAAAAAAATCTTGAAAAAAATATTGTAATTTTATCTTTGTTTTATGGGAAGATGTTAATAGAAAACAGTTGGTACATTTTTGATTAAGTTTTGGTTTAATCATGATATGAAAATTCTTATCATCAAACGAGTTTGCATTTCACGTTCGATCCGTAAAATGTTATCTCTTATTCAAACTTAACGTCTAAGGAACTTTTTAGCGATTTTTTTTAGAATGAGAAAATGTGTGGAATCTAGGGAAGTTGTAATTTCTCGCCGATGCCTTGCGAGGTTTGATTCCGACATGTTTCAATCTTGCGGATTCGAGAAAGTATTTCCCTAGTTCAGTACAAACGCAAACCAAAAGACGAAGCAACCAAGATCTGCCCTCACACCACTTAAATAAAGTTATTACATTTACAAAAAATTAAAATATTTCACTCACTCAGGGTTGCATCGGATGCAACTCTTCACCCTTCAACAATAATTCATTCATTTTGATTGGCTGAATTGTTGAAGGGTGAAGAGTTGTATCCGTTACAATCATGGGTAAGCAAAACATATTAATAAAAATTTAATTTAATAAGTAAATTAAAGTGGTGTGTGTTATGGTCTTTTTTACTTTGGCTTTTGGGGTTGCCAGAGTCCCTATTTCTTATTTTACTCATTTAAATTTGTTTTCTCGTTGTTCTATTTTGCGTTCATTTCTACGTTTGTACTTCGCTGTGGAAATACCTTCTCGAATCCATAAGATTGAAGCTAGTCGGAATTAAACCTCGTAAGGCGTGCAGTTCATCTAATGTTCCTAATGGTGGTTCAGATTTATAACCATTTGGTTCATATATGTATCAAGACCTCCAGAAACCTAGCATTTAACAAATTGTTGTCAACGCTTACCCTCGAACATATTGATCGATTTAAATGTATATTACGATAAGCGATGTTTATTGTCATAACTTAGAATCCAGTTTTTATCTACCGTTTGTTTTTTTTAGTGAAAACTGAAAAAATTCTTTTTTAAATATCATGATCAGAAATAATGCTACCAAGGTTATTGACCTATTATTTTGTTTACCATCATTTTCGATTTATAACGAAATTGAAGAAACAATTGATATCTCTTTTTTATATATTATATATTTTTAATAGCTTACTGTACCTACTAATAGTCCTGCGGAGTTGTGTTATTGATGATTTATTTTTTTATTGCATAAATCAACAATTTTCATGGTTGGGGAAGAGTTGATTTCTTCCGATAAATCTCGTACAGAATTTTAGAGTTTGGGTAGTTCCGATCAGAATTTCTTTTCTAGCGGTGCTTGACTTCTATAACATTGCCTTTAGTGTGAAGTTCTTTTTCTAGTGACGTCTGCTACGAATTTTTCTTGGCATTTATTGGCGGGCTTGGCAAAAGTTTTATTATTTTATCCCCCATCCTTCTGTCTAAGGAAAAAAATAAAACTACGAACTTCCCCTACCCAAAATGATAAAACGTAAGAACGAAATTTCCCGAATGGAACAAAGTCAAACTAATTTTTTTATTTTTAGTAAGAAATATGAAAAGAAATTCGTTATCCCATAGTAAAATTTAAAAAAATTATAAATTTAGATTATATATAATCTTTTAAAAAATCCGCATCCTTGGGCAGCAAAAATAAGAAAAAATTTGAAGAACTTCCCCCGCCAAGCCGGCTTACGTAATACTTCAACACCCTCATACAATTTAAAACATTTCCACACTTCAGCTGAACAACAATCGGGATTAAGTCTACCATTGCATTCAAAACATAACTGATTCGTCCCACAAACAGTTTCTAAACTGTTGTTGATTTTGTATTGTAACATGTAGTATCGGCATTTTCCAGCCGTTTTGTAGAATTTTTATGGAACGTCTGGAGACAGTCAAAGGGTGTATGTCATCCCCACAGTTGTAACGTCAGCAAAGTTTTTATTTTTATTTATCAACTTGCGACTCAGCTATTGTTTGGTATTCTCTAAATTCTAAGTTAACAATCATATTTCTGAAACATTAATATTTCTGTTTCAATTATTCGGTTATTTGTTTTTAAATTAGTTATAAAATTATTTCTTTGTTTTGTTTGTTTTTTTTTTATTTTAAAAACATTTGAACCGTCTTCAAATTTTTTTTTTGTCAGATTTGTAGTTGAAAATCAGATGAGAATTCATTATTTATATTTTTTTTTTGACTGGGATGTTGAGTGGCCGACTGTAAAGGCAAGAAAGTAATATGAAAGGCAAATATTTTTCTATTCCATAGCAATTTCACTAAATTTCAAGCTAGGCGGCGCGTTAAACCTTGGTTTACTTCAAAGCTCATATCTCAAAATTCTTTTTTTTTTGTTTTTTACAACTTTTAAAGTAAACACATTCAGATATGAAATTATAAAAAAAGCAAGAGATGCCATATTGATTTTTTATACGATTTTTGAAGCCTCTGTTTAGAAATTTATTACAAACAAACACGAAATATTAATACGTTGCCGGAAAATTATAACAGATCATAAATTAAGTGAAAAGATGATACACCCAGCAAACTACTCAAAAACCTCTCCATTTAGCGTTTCAAAAAAATATTACAAAATCAAAAATTCATATTTCTTTCAAAATTCCAAAAATATTCTAAAAATTAAAATAAAATCAAAAATTTAAACTTTTTTTAAAGTTCTAAAAACATTCCTAAAATTATTACAATAAATCAAAGATTGAAATTTTTGTCAAAATTCTGAAAATATAGCAAAAATTATAACAAAATCAAAAATTTGTCCATGTCCAATTTCATGTTCGATAATATTTCATGTCAAACAAATAATTAATTTCATTTTTCTCCAAAAAATTGAGTATAAAAAATGAAAATCATTCTTTTGACACACTTGATAACATTTTTGGTCTCACATACCAATCCCGACCATCAAGATTTCTCCAAATTTAATGTTCCTGTTCGTAATCACTTAACATGAACGTTTTTTAAGCAAAAAATATGCAAATTTCCATGTTTTGACACACTTCCGGTACAGTTATCGAACATATCGTCGTTTCGGCTCTTACCATTGAGTATACCTATTTTTGAAATCCCTCCAGCCGTTTTTTAGATTTCGTCGGTTGTGACGGCCAGCAGACAGACATACATTTTTTTGCTTTTTTAGAATCAGTAGCTCCTAAAACTTTGAAAAATGCTAAAAAAGTGGGGGTAAGAATTTCACTTTTAGCTCGAGAATGTAATACTTAAGTCTTTCAGACCAAAGTAATAGGAATAAAAGTCATAAGACAACGATAAACTTAAGGAATTTAGTGAGTCAGAAAAAAACGTTCCAAATAACAAAAACTTTGGTCACCTAGCTAATTAAAAATTATAGGAAGACTAGTTCCTACTAAAACAAACAACAAATGGTTTCATCGAACAAAATAGGATTAATCAAATCCCTATTCGTGAGTGGTAACCGCTCAGAAAAGCAACAAGCATTTTTGTTTTGTGTCAAATATATGAAGAATGAAACCAGAGAATCAGAATGCACTACTAACAACTAAACGACAAAGATTACGAAGAGATAGTGAGTGCAGAAGAAAACGGAGATGGTGGGTATCTTTTAGAAAATATGTACATATTTCTTTATGATAATAGTGGAGGCGACTGGTTTCTTATAGAAAATAATATTACATAATGATAAAAGTGGAGTCGACTGGTTTCTTGGAATAATTCTTCTTTTAGTTTTTAATATTACTATTTGATAAAACCTAAAACCTAAAACTATTTGATAATTATAGTAGTGGATGTGGCGGGTTTCTTATAGAAAATATTTCATGATGAAAATAGTGGATGCAACTGGTCTTGCATATAAAATAATTAATATTGATAATAGTGGAGGCGACTGGTTGCTTATAGAAAATATTTGATAATGATAAAATTGGAGGCGACTGGTGTGTTGTAATAATTCTTTTTTTAGTTTTTAATATTGATAGTGTGGACGATTGGTTCCTTATAGAAAACTATTTCATAATTATAATAGTGGAGGTGACGGATTTCTTATAAAAAGTATTTCATCATGATAATAGCGGAGGCGACTCGTCTTTTATATAAAATATTTCATATCGATAATAGTGGAGGCGACTGGTTTCTTATAGAAAATATTTCATAATGATAAAATTGGAGGCGATTGGTTTCTCATAGAAAATATTTAATACTGATAATAGTGGAGGCGACTGGTTTCTTGTAATAATTCTGTTTTTAGTTTTTAAAATTATTAGTGGAGACGACTGGTACCTTATAGAAAACTTTTTCATAATGATAGAAGTGGAGGTGGCGGGTTTCTTATAGAAACTATTTCATAAAGATAATAGTGGAGGCGACTGGTTTCTCATAGAAAAAATTTAAAACTGATATAAGTGGAAGTGACTGGTTTCTTGTAATAATTCTTTTTTTTTGTTTTTAATGTTAATAGTGGAGACGACTGGTTCCTTATAGAACCCTATTTCATAATGATAATAGTGGAGGTGGCGGGTTTCTTATAGAAAAATTTTCATAATGATAATAGTGGAGTTTTCTTTGTTTAGTTTAAATATTAATAGTAGGGACCACTGGTTCCTTATAGAAAACTATTTCATAATGATAGTAGTGGAGGTGGCGGGTTTCTTATAGAAAATTTTTCATAATGATAATAGTGGAGGCGACTGGTTTCTCATAGAAAATATTTAATACTGATAATAGTGGAGGCGACTGGTTTCTTGTAATAATTCTTTGTTTAGTTTTAAATATTAATAGTGGGGACGACTGGTTCCTTATAGAAAACTATTTCATAATGATAGTAGTGGAGGTGGCGGGTTTCTTATAGAAAATTTTTCATAATGATAATAGTGGAGGCGACTGGTTTCTCATAGAAAATATTTAAAACTGATATAAGTGGTGGCGACTGGTTTCTTGTAATAGTTCTTTGTTTAGTTTTTAATGTTAATAGTGGGGGCTACTGGTTCCTTATAGAAAACTATTTCATAATGACAATAGTGGAGGTGGCTGGTTTTTTGTAGAAAATATTTCATAATGATAATATTTATGGCAGCAGGATTCTTATAATAATTATTTTTGTTAATTTTTAATATTAATAGTGTGTACGGTTAGTTTTTATTGAAGCTTTTTTATAATGATAATAGTGTAGGCGGCTAGTCTTATGAAATAATTCGTTATATTATTTTCTAATGCTTTTAAGCAGATGCAACATTTTTAGAATTAAAATAAACATATGGTGTTAGATCAAAACGTGCATACAATCTCCCACACGATAAATTTAACTTCCCACTTTTTAGAAAAACGCAATTAATAAAAACCATAAAACGTTTTAAGTTTTAAATAAAACCTCTTTTGCCTCAACATGTTACTATAATTAACGCATTTAATGGCCAGGTGTGTATTAAGTGGTAGCACGCTGGATTTCAAACTCAGAGGAACCGGGTTTAAATCCCCATCTAAGTCAAATTGTTTCTAAGCAAAACCATTTAAAACATCAACACACTAATATAATTAATAAATTGGAAATACTATGAACTGATCACCCATATAAAACTAATCGATTGATTTAAGTCTTTAAGGGAAACTCGACCATAAAATTGAAAATTGAACAAATTGATAACATTAATACAGGTGAAAGGGACAGTTAACACTTGCTGAAAGCCTACGTTCCTACATGGAACATAACGTACAATAAAAATTCTGAAAAAAACACTTTCTGAATAGTGTATCGGGAAATGCGGCATCAGGCAGATATCGACTGAAAAGGTCTATAAAATTTTTTCTAACTTAAAAGAAAGTTTTGTATTTTCAATATCGCAGAGATTGCAAAATAAATCACAATAAAAGCTGCTCCCAAAAGCAACCAACAATTTGTTTATAATTTATTTTGCCGGTGACACGAAGACCCAGGTATGAGCAAACTGCTACAATTTTTCTAAATTCCCTAAGTAGATGACGCAACGGAATAGTGCCTAATGGAAGTCTAAATTTCAATGAAAGAGCGAGAAAAGTAGTGTACTTATAGTCAAAAAAAATTAGGTCTGGCATCTAATGTTGTCCTCATATAGCTTAATTTCTATATAATCAAACTATTCTATATGTACGGTGTGATCCGCTCTATAAAATACTGGTAACCGGCCCTTTATAGAGCGTCCATTCGAAGAAAGATAAAAAAGTTAAAGAATTGCCAGCATGTTTGCGTACCCAACCCACTTGGTTGCATTTGGGGCATTTTGTACCCTCAATACCTCTCAGAATGTTAGATATACATATTTTGCAATGCACTCGACTCAATGTCACGCGACAGTGGATCTGCAGCCGTACCAAGCACTCCAACGAGCAAAAACGTAACCGAAAAAACCATAACTGCATCTTTTCCTTATACAACCTTTAGGATAGTGGCATCTCTCAGGGATGCCCATGACGGAGGTGATGTGAAAGAGAATCACATTTCTTCCGACTGGATCCAACGGATAACTTGAAAGCTCTTCTAGGACTCCGACACAGAAAAACTTGTGATACAAAGGCATGGTTTAAAATTTAAACAAATCGCTCCAAATTCAAAGATAGAGGAAGGGAGATTTTTTCGGAACGATATAGTACTAAAATGGACGTTTTTTCCTCCTAAAAATACTCCGATCAGAAATAGTTGTGATAAATGAAACTTTGAACCCATAATGTAATATCAGCTTAAATTAACAATCCTTATAGATGCTATTATAAAATAACCCTGAGATAGTTTCATCTCTATACGATATTTCCAAGCAGTTCAATAGTCAGATGACATGGAAAATATCGCCACTGTGAGTTCTGAAGTAACTATAGCAGTAGACGCACATGCAAGGCTAGGTAGGAGCTGATCTGGACCTTATATCAAACAAACATGTTTTAAAGTAATCGCCATAGCCACTCTTAAATATATGACATGGCTAATAGCATAGGTCTAGACAGTAATAAAAAATCAGCACCTACAATAAATCTCGATAACGCAGACTAAATCCACAAGTGTAAAAAGATGGCCCTTGAAGAATCCTACGGATATTGAATAATCCTACTCTCATCGTATTATCCCGTCATCGCCGTCAACAATTTTAGAGTGGTACTGTAATAGAGCCTTTATTTATATCAGCCTTCCCTTATTGTAGACTTCGTTAATCGTTTGGAGGATTCTAACAATCATTGATGTAAATATTGAAGTCATTGGTCAATAATCATATTCATCGGTAAATAAATCGGTTGTTTCTGTTGTAAAGTTGTTTTCGGTAAAACTATTATGCTTCAAATGGAACTGTTCAAATTTATACCGACGAGGAATGTTTGCGTAAATCTGCGCTCCTATATAGAGGATCATTTGATTGGCTATTAAAGGAGGAATGTTCTTGTTTTAAAATGATTACAACATAAATTGAGAATCACAACATAAATTTGCTGTTGATTATTTTAAGGTTTTATTTAGAATCAAATGTACAAAGGAAAAGTACAACCAATATGTTTGTTTAACAAAAACTAACATCAAAGGATACCACCATTTAGCTTAAAAGTTAATAAATTTAAACTTTTAATTAAAATAGCTTGCACTATATCAACACAAACAAACAGAATAAATATAAAATTTAACAATTTCCCAAAGTATAAATATACAAAAGAAAAATCAATGTTTTCGACTGAAACCATTCTAACATATTTTTCTTCTTGTAAACATATTGTAAATATTTACACAATATAATACATTTATATTAACTCTAACTTTCTAACTAAGTACAACATAAAACTGAGTATAATAAACATCCTTTTTCTTTTAGAAAAGGTAAAACATTAAACAAACTTACTTAAAATTTAGAAGAATTTTTTATAAAACTTTTTGGCAAAATATTTGCATAATTTCATTTTTCAAACAATATTTCTCTATTTAGTTCATAAGATTTGTATAAGTCGGTCAATGGCTTTCTTTGTTCGGTTGTAAAATAGTCAAAAAAAAAAAGTATAATTAATATAATAAATAAAAACTTAATGTAAAATACGACACCATCTGTTAAAAATACGAGTACAAATTTCAGAAAATAGTTTTTGGTGTTAGACGATAAATTATTTATTCATAGTTTTGAGAATTTTTCTTTATAAATTATCTCAACTACAAGAATTTCAATAAGTATAAATTGGATTCTTCTGTAGGATATTGGAACAACTTAGTTTTAATATAATAAAAAGTTGTTTACTGAATTTGATAAATTTAAAAATAAAATGACAAAAAAATTGAATTAAAGAATTTTTTGAAAAAGTTGAACATTACACTTTTAGTTGTGGTTGAAGTTGGTTATGTTTGTATAGTTTGTATATTTAAACTGGTCGACAGTATATAAGTCCAACACTTTCCTACATAACAAAGCAATAAACATTTTCTTTTCACACATTTATAAATTTATTTCCAACCATTTAAATCTCTTCATGATTTCTTACTCCTACTTTATATATCTACTATCTACACAGTTTGAAAAATTGGTTACTTTCATATTGAGTCAACATCTGCAAACTCAATAATAATTTTGAGATATTCTGACGCCATTTTTATATGTCTAGAAAATAACTAAATACTGTGCATTCCCCATACCCAGTCATTTCATTAAAAGAAAATAAATAATCAAAGAAAAAACTATATTTCACAACCCCATCAAAAAACATCCTTTCTTACATACATCTCGCACAATCAGCAATAAATAACAGAACAGAAATATCATAAACATAAACTTAAAAATGAAAATAACGAAACGATTTTCTTATATTTTTTTTCCTCTTTCTTGTTTTTCTTAAAATTATCCAACCATCTTAAAGCACGTTCTTGCTGAGCTTTTTTTTTGTTTTTTTTATTACATTTTCAGCTCACAATTTATTATTTTGTTTTTGTGTAACAATAAAATTCTAATATTTTCTTATTAAAAAATTTTGTTATACGTAATTTTTTTTTGTCTTTGATTTGTATTATAAAAACTGAACATATTTAATTTTTTTTTCTGATAAATAATTCAACTGCAAAATGATTTCTAATAAAATAAAAGTTGTGTTTCTTATAATCAAGTTAAATAATTTGTTTTTGATTGAATTATTGATTAAGTTATAATAGGGGATATTAAAATATCAAATATTATGAAGATATAATTTTTAATTTTGGCGTATTTTGCGTAGGTAGTGCTAAGAAACAAAATTTAAAACTCACGTAGGTTGGTATTTCAATTCTCCTGAGATATGAACTTTATTAATTTGTTGTTTTTTTTAATCTGCAATTTAAAAAAATACCCCAAAAAACAGTAGTTTCTTCCACTCTGCATTTTTTTTATAAAACTAACGGAAACAGTTACCTTTCAGTTACCTTTTCGATTTTGTTATAACCAAAATTTTTTGAAATTTCATCATTGAAAAATAAATTTGCCAATAATGATAAAATTTTGCGAGCAACTTTTCTAATTATACTTTGAGAAAAATTACAAAACTTAAATATTTGTTCAAGTCGTTATAAAATAATGGTTGTCCCTTATAAAATATTTTACTATTTACTATTTAAATCACTAAAAAAAATAAATAAATTTAAATTGCTCGTCTTATTATAATCGTTTAAAATTTTATATAAAAATTGTAATAGTAAATATAAACATTGAAAAACAAATCAAAATAAAGAAAAAAAATTTTTTTTCGACAGTGATGATAATCATCACGATTTTTTTTTCTCCCTCATTTATGTATATTCTATGATTCCGTCACAATCCAATTCTCGTCTTTGCTATTTATTTAGTTGTTTGTAGTTATGAAAATAATTTTCATTTTATTCTGCTTCCCTTAGTCTAAAAATTGATTAATTAATAATAATGCTTGTGATCCATTTTGATTTTTCTTTTGATCTTTTTATACGGGTTGGAATTAAAATACTCTTAATCTTTGATTATTAAGGCTAATTGAAAATTACATCGTGTCGTTGTTAGGTGAGAATTGCTGCTATCTTCTGGTAGCTAGGAAAACCTATTTTTGTTGTGAGGGTGAAACTTAGCATCACAAATTTCAGCTGGCGTTGCTACGGAGTTAAGAATAAGGTTTCTACCTCATAAAAATAGTACCAGGATTAATATATCAATATTACCAATAACATACATACTAATATGAGTTTCACTACCATTTTTTTCGAAATTTTTAGCAGTAGCTGAGCACCGAAGATAATTCGTCTTTTTAATTTCCAAATATCTAAAATCAATCTTCATTCTACCACTGACGATTTTTGGTGTACACTCAAAAAAACAAAAGTCACTTGTTCAAAATTTTTATAAATATACAACACACAAAATTTTTTGATAAAACTACAATTTTTTTCCTTCAATTCCAAAAATAATTTGTAAATCAAATAAATTTTTGGTTTTTTCAAATAATTTTTTTTGTAATTGGTAAACTTACAAAAAATGTGTGAGTTGTATATTTATAAAAAATTTGTAAAATTTAGTTAGTTTTTTTTTTAGTGTAGAAGCATATTACTCATTGGACTCTACCGATTGTCATATTTTTACCCAGGTTTTCTTTGTTATATCCATTTTTCTTTTTTTAGATATAAACTATCGAGTTGCATCCCCGCAATCGTAATTCTTAAGGTAGATAGTTAATTGTTAAATTAACTTTATAGTCCCTGGGCCGGCGCCGATTTCATGTGATGACTACCACATATTTTATACTTCGTGATGCGCCTGTCCTTGACAAGCCCGAAAACATTTCTATGATTTTTCTCAAATCGGCCGCTTTTGCGTTCGGCAAGCTCCGAAAAATGCCGATTGCCCGCGATCTTGTAATTTTGCTACCACATTTATTTTTCTTAACTGTGGAGGTTGGAAATTCGTTTTAGAATACGAGGGTAAGCTTGTCCGACCAAAATGTGTTTGCTATTCGAGTCCGACAACTGACATTTTGGATGTTTGGGTTGTCGGACTAGACAATAGCAGACAAATTTTTGTCGGACAAGGTTACTCTCGTGTTCTTAATCAAATTTCCAACTCCCATAGTTGAAAAAAACTAAAATTTACAAGATCCCGAGCAATCGGCATTTGTCGGAGCTTGCCGAAAGCAAAAGCGGCCGATTTGAAAAAAATCGCAGAACAAATGTTTTCGGGCTCGTCAAGGACAGGCGCCTTACGGAGTATAAAATATGTGGTATTCATCACATGAAATCGGCGCCGGCCCAGGGACTATAAAGTTAATTTAACAATTAACTATCTACCTTAAGAATTACGATTGCGGGGATGCAACTCGATAGTCTATATCTAAAAAAAGAAAATGGATATAACAAAGAAAACCTGGGTAAAAATATGACAATCGGTAGAGTCCAATGAGTAATATGCTTCTACACTAAAAAAAAAACTAACAAAATTTTACAAATTTTTTATAAATATACAACTCACACATTTTTTTGTAAGTTTACCAATTACAAAAAAAATTATTTGAAAAAACCAAAAATTATTGTAAATTTAAAAAATGAATGTGGAGAAACTACAAATTTATGGAAAACAATAATCTCACTTTTAAGTTGTAGGAAAAAAAATTTGTAGTATTTACTAAAAATTTTGTAGTTCTTACAAAACAATTGTAAAATTAAAATATTTATTTTTTTAAATATAAATCATTTTCTGGCTAAGTTTTCATTTATGTTCAGATAGGCTTCGTTGTCCTGAAATTTCGATTCATCAATTTAACCAAACTATACATTTTAAAATCTTTGATCGACTAAGGAAGTTCTCCGAGCAGACATTTGTCAGGGCTCATATCAGGCCCTGATCAGATTGCACAACTTGCCTCAAATACGAAAAACCAAATCAGGGTCAATTATGTTCAAATAAGGTTAATTATGTTCAAACAGAATATTCTATTTCAAGCCCGGAACAGGCCCACATCAGATTACCATAATGGAAACACGCTTTGACTGTGTTCAGGCTTTCCCAATTAATGACAAATTTTCTTTTATTTTTAATTGAAAAGAACAAAAAATCACAATCAAATAATAATTGCATTCCTTTGTTTCGTTTTATTTGTATGAAATCAAACTTCTAGGCTTTGACGAATCAATCTGCAACATAGCATAAGTGGGTCATATAATCTCATGGCTTCACTTGCTAAAAAATTGCAGACAAAAATATTAATAATTCAAGAGCACTACATAATTAAAAACAAAGTAGCTGGTCTTGCATTGAAGGGCTGGAACATTCTGTATAAAGGGGGTCCTGACAAAACCAGAACCTGCATAGCATCACACCGAAGTCTTGATATGCATCTTCTGGCTGAGTAATCCTCAGGTAATTTAACCGTAGGAATGCTCAGTTATGGAACAGCTACGGAAAAAGACGGATACTCATTGTGTCTGCTTATCTTCCGTACGAATCCATTAGTCCTCCGTCAACGCTGGAATTGGTGCGCGTGGTTGACTTTGCCAAGCATAAAAATTTGGATATCATAGTCGGCTGTGACGCCAATTCACATCACCTAAGCCGGGGAAGTACCAATAATAACAGCAGAGGTCAGTCTTTCCTAGAGTACTTGGCTACTACTAATTTGGAAATTCTAAACTCCGGAGAAGAGCACGCTTTTGTTAACTCCCGACAGCAAGAAACCATAGACAACACTCTATGCTCCAGATCTCTTCTAGAAGACATCAGGAACTGGAAGGTGTGAACGGATATATCCATGAGCGATCACAGATATATAGACTTTCTTGTAAAGGCGATCCCAGTCGAGGATGATCGCTTTTACCGGAACCCAAAACAAACGGATTGGGTGTGCTTCAGGGGCATTGTAGAGGAGATACGGGCTAGTGAAGCATTTCCAAAGTCCGGGATATTGATCAAGCCGTTGACCAGCTCAACGATCTGTTAGTCTGGGCTTTTGAGAGCGTGTCCCGAAACGAGGCAACCAAGTGCACACAAGTCAGTTTGGTGGAACAAAAACCTTGATAAACTCTGATAACGATCTAAGAAACTTCTGAACAGAGCATTTAAAACTCGTGAAGAAGCTGATTGGGCTCTGTACAGTGAAGCAAGGAAACTTTTCAAAAGGCTTATTCGTAAATCAAAGAAGTGGTCTTATGAAAAGTACTGTGAGTCGATTGAGACTGTCACAGAAGGTGGTACACTAATGATGGCCTTGGAAAAGGATCCTTTAGCGAGACTGGATAATATTAAATTAATATAAATAATATCCGTTTTTTGCGTTAAACGTAATAAATGGATGCTCCCTAAAGTTTCACCGCAGACCCTACATATGATCACTGAGTTCGTTTCTGGCACTACTAACGGCCCAATTGGAGCAATTTTTCGAGCAATTTTTTTTTGTTTCGAAAAATTCCTCATGACTAAAAAATTACGATTGCAGTATAGAAATTTTTCGAGCAATTTCTTGAGCAACTTTTGATTTCTAAAAAATTGCTCGAAAAATTGCTCTAATGTAATCGCAATTTTTTCAAGCAATTTTTGATTTTAAAAAATTGCTCGAAAACGTTTGTTTAACCTTGAAAATAACCCAATTGTGGTAAGCCGAGTTTTCAATAAAGAAGTTCAAAACTTTATAATGCTTCTTAAAAATGGGGAAGGTCTTGGTGTAAACCTAGACACAAATAAAAATTGGGAAATCAAAGACTATTGGTACCGAATTGAATTCCAGCAACGGAGGTCCCCACACGTTCACATGTTGATTTGGATAAAAGGCTTTCCAAAACTTGATAGTCTTGAGGGAATCAGAGCAATGGACTCTTTATGCAAATGTGGAATTTCTATAGCGGGAGAAGATGATGAACTAAGAGACCTTGTATTGAAGTACCAGGTCCATAAACACACAAACACTTGTTATAAAACAAATTATGCAACAAAAAAATGCCGCTTTTACTTTCCCCGGCCTGAATGTGACCCTACGAGATTGGTGGATCCTAAGTCAGATGATTATAAAAAAAATGGCGACCGAACAATTCAACTTAAACGAAATTGTAACGTCAGTAACTACAATCCGACAATCCTTATTTTAAAAAATAAAAAAATAAAAAAAAAGATAAAAAAAAAAATTAAAAAAAAACAAAAAACGAAAAACAAAAATTAAATAAAAAGGGTTAAGAAACCCTGAAAATAAAATCTTTAAAAAAAAAAAACAAAAAAAAACAAAAAGCCGACTGAAAAATATTAAAAAAATATTAAAAAAAAAAATAAAAAAAAAAACAAAATAAACAAACTTCGAAACCCTTGCATTATTTTTTTCGAATATTTTTATTTTATTTTTTCCTTTTCAGTGCGCTTTTTGTTTTTTTTTTAAAGATTTTATTTTCAGGGTTTCCCAACCCTTTTTATTTTATTTTTTCTTTTCAGTGCGCTTTTTGTTTTTTTTAAGATTTTATTTTCAGGGTTTCTTAACCCTTTTTATTTAATTTTTGGTTTTTTGTATTTTTAATTTGTTTTTTTTTTAATTTTTTTTTTATTTTTTTTGTTTTTTGTTTTTTTTTTAATTTTTTTTTTAATTTTTTTTTTGTTTTTTTTTGTTTTTTGTTTTTTTTTAATTTTTTTTTTTAATATTTTTTCCTTTTCAGTGCGCTTTTTGTTTTTTTTTTAAGATTTTATTTTCAGGGTTTCTTAACCCTTTTTAGTTAATTTTTGTTTTTTGTTTTTTGTTTTTTTTTTTAATTTTTTTTCTATTTTATTTTTCTTGATCGTTTCAACAATACTGTTTAGAGTCTTAGAGTCTTTCTCGATTCGATTCTTCTGTAACGTGTAAGAAGTATCATCTGCTTGAGATAATCCGATTTGGCATAATTCGACTGATTGAATGCAAAAAAGTAAGTACACATTTCGAAGTACACATGATGAAAGTAATTTTTATAATAATAAGAAATTAATTAAAAAAATAATTTTTAACAAAAAAACCTTAAAGTTAGCAATGTGTCATTCATATTGTAACTATAACCTATATTAGTCTTAAGTTCAATTGAAATTTAACTTACGGTTTGTGTTTTGCAAAAATCTTCAAATTCTTTTTTATCTTTTTGCTTTAGAACTACAATCTTTTTAGACACTCTGTATGATATCCAAAATCATTAATAGATTCAATTGTTAATAAAGTCATGATATTTATATTTTTTTTTACGACGGAACAATAACAATAATACCAGTAAAAATTATTATACAGAAATGAAGTCACGGCTAGAAGCAAAATACAGAGAGGCTGTAACTATTAAACGTACACAATCATTTCATGCGTTCATACCCAAAGATGACAAAACATTGCTCACAAAAAAATATTCTAATTCAGCTAAAACTAGGATTTTTCAGATAAGCCGTTAATATGCAATGTAAATTTATTTATATTTTTAATTTCTTTTATATTATTTTATATTATTAATAAATGTATATTGTTTTTATTACACAACTTAGAATAAAAATAAAAAGTTAATTATTATATGAATTCTATACAACATGCATTTTAATTCACATAATTTTTCTCACTATTTACTTCTCAGCATCAGTTTTAATATATTTCAGGTACATTCATTTATAATTAATTTCGGACAGGTAGAAATGGGAGAAAAAGTCAATTATATAAAAAGCATTCACACCCTCAAATACTTACAAGTTAATCCTCAAAATAATTAAATTTCTATAAAACAAGAACTCAGGCGGTTTTAGTTAAATAAAATGCATTTTTTAAAAAACAAAAAATTGAAAAAACGGAAATTAAAATTTTGTAAGAATTTAATTTTTAAAACGAGAAATTATGTACCTGGGAAACTTTCGTTTTAGGTTACGTACAATTAAACATTTTTTTTCTGGAAAAAAAAGTGGTAAAAGTGAGGGTACCCCCAACAGCGCCATCTTTGAAATTTTTTTTAAGTTTAACACACTTTTACAAAATTATTAAAAAATTTTAAGTAATTTTTTATATAAGTCCTATTAATTACCTTTCCAATGAGTTATAAATGACTTAAATCGGTTTGATCAATCGTTAGCAATCGATATTCAAAGATACTCATATTTCGCAAACCCCTAAAACTTTGCCGCCACCCTGTGTCATCCATATAGCGAAATTTAATTTTTTGGAAGAAATAGTATTTTTTTTTTCATTGGCTATCTGTATATGAAATTTTATCGAAATCAGAGGGGGTCAGGTCACATGCTAGAACAAATGCTGTTGCGATGACGTGGAATTGCTCCACTTTTGATGAAGCAAATATATTAAAATTGTACCGCAAAAATCTTGCTTACCTATTTATATATAGATATAGATTGATTTTGAATTGTGAAACAAATAACTTGATAAAAAAACAAAATAATCGAACAAAAAACTCAAAAAACAAAACTATCACATTTTTGCCATTTTTTCTGAAAAAATTGTCAAAATTCAAATAAAGTATTTTTCGTCAAATCTACTACTCAAGACCTTTCCTACGATATACATATACCACACTTTTGATGGAGCATTGCAAATATTTTAAAATTGTACCGCAAAAATATTGCTTACGTATTTATATATAGATACATAAAAATTTGGTTTAGCAAAAAATTGATGAGCGCACTAATCGTGCAGCCGGATCTCGTACTATTAATACGTGTTTTGTAAAAATTCGTTGTTTTCCGAACAGTTGTTTTACAATATTTTTTAAAATATTTTTTCAGAAAAACTCATCAAACTGAACTCATTGTGTTTAGTCAACTTTCAAATCCTAAGCTACGTCTGTCAAAAAAATATAATTTTATTCAAAACAAAACCAAGATTATATCCATATTACAAAACTTTTTTAATATAATAAATTTTTGTTTTTCCTAACTCTAAACCAATCCCATTTTTAAGCTTTTATAAACATCAAATCTTCAAAAACTAATTAACTTTGTGGTTAATAGGTCTACATAATTTGTATTTGTATTTTGGTTTAAAATAAATATATTCAGTTATACTTAGAGCTAACCACCCACCACACACCTTTTGGGTATTATGATACAAAAATGCCACAAATTGATTGCAATCGCTTTAGTTTTAAGTTAAATGTGATAAATTTTAAATATTGATTTTTATTGTTATGTTTTGCACAACATCGTTAAAAAAGCTAAAATTGGTTAATCCACAAACATTTACCCTTTTTTATAAAAACAAATTTATTTATGTTGTAACATTTATATATGCAATGGTTATTTGGAAAGTCGTTAGATTATTGTTGAGGAGTGATGTCTAGATAATATATGTTTGTTTGTAGGTTTTTATCTTACCCTCATAATTGTGTTACAGGATAACTACAACATTAAGTGTTGCGGGATACACACACGTTGTTACATAGATTAAAGAAATAATTTAGAAATAATGTTATTTAAAGTTATGTTGTAATTAATTTAAACATAAAATGGTTTATGAACCCTGAGTTGCTTATACACATACATAAAAAAAGTTTTTTGTTTTGCTTAATGTCTTCAATTTAATGATGTCAACAAAATATTATTTTCGATAAAAATTTCCATGAAACTCTGTTATTTTCTTAAGTAGCATAAAAGTTTCTTTTTGAAAAGAATAAAAAAAAAATGTTAACAACAAAGTACATATTTTACTAAATTGCTTCTTTTTTGTTTATATCGTTTTAGGTAAGACAAGATTTCTTCATCAACAAACTTATTGTGCTTTGTATCGAAAAGTTTTTGTTTTTTAAAATTTCATTGAAAGCTTTTCTTTTCAATCAATTAATTATTTAATTTTAAAGTGTTGTTAGGTAAGTTTCTTTATTTACTTTTAAGAGGATTGCATGAACTTAATTATAATTTAAATAATGTTTTCACAATACATCATTGAGTATAGGAGTTTTTTCAAACAATTTTATGAAATGGCGAAAAACTGAAATAAATCGATGGTGATGTTGGGAATGATATGTATATTTGGAATGTTCGAATAACTCAAATATGGTGTGTCTTAGAGCACCGGAAAAACAAATAGCCTTTTGTCGACTACTATAACATATATTTTTCAACGATGCCAGAAATAACAATTTCCGGGCCAAGTGGTAGCGCTGATTGCAGGTTGGAATATATGCTGGGTGCACTAACGTCGAAAATATTTTGTTTACACCTCTATTTACAATTTGAAATTTTACATTGGTGCGATAGATGTCAAGTACCACCCAAAAAATTACAAAATCTTACCTCACTTTGGCAATAATTGAAAAATCCCCAAAAATAATGTCAAAACATTTCCGATAAATAGGAGTCTTATGACAGTTGAGAATTCAACTTAAGTAAATAGAGTGATGCTGAAATTTCAACTTTAAAATATCATCGCATTGGTGGCGAAATGCGCTATCCACCGCGTCCAGTGCGTCTGCCAAAGGATTTGAATCATTCTGGCACTGATAAGATTATGAGTTCGAATTCCAACCGAAACACTTAAAAGAGAAAAACAGAGTTTTTTTTCCAACAATACCTTTGAATTGAAAAAATTCAAATTATTTCCTTAGTTACTTGAGTTTAATTGCTCACAGAAATCCCGGGCAATTATTAATTATTTGTTGCTCTATTTTTGAAATACATATCTTTGTGTGTTCTAAGCTTAAAATAAGATAGTTTAATACATACTAGACTTGCTCTTATAGACTAAGAGCCCGCGACGGCCAGACCTTCGTTATTTTATAAAAGCTGAAAGTTTCTCTGTGCATACCCCCTACTCAGGTAGGAACGATTAGCGACATCTGAAGTTTGGATCATAGTGGCTTTGGCAGGGAGCAGGTTCCATAGGGGCCTCTAAAGTTTCGTGAGAGTATAAAAGCTAATTTTTTTTTTATATTCTTCGGGATAGTATTAGAAGTCACGTCACCCATTGCCAGACACTTACTATCGTGGAAACCCCCTGCCAGACACCCTTAAACTTTAAAGTTTCAGGGTGTCTGGCAGGGGGTTTCCACGATAGTAAGTGTCTGGCAATGGGTGACGTGACTTCTAATACTATCCCGAAGAATATATAAAAAAATTAGCTTTTATACTTTCACGAAACTTTGGAGGCCCCTATGGAACCTGCTCCCTGCCAAAGCCACTATGATCAAAATTTCATATGTCACTAATCGTTCCTACCAGAGTAGGGGGTATGCGCAGAGAAACTTTCAGCTTTTATAAAATAACGAAGGTCTGGCCGTCGCGGGCTCTTTGTCTATTAGCTGTATGGAGAATTTTTTTTTAGAATTTCTTATGTCTCAAGCCAAAAATTTATTCCTTTTAACAAAAGAAAAAAAAATGTTCTGGAGAAATCCGATCAAAGTAGTAAGGCGGCGCGACGGCGGTTTAAAGTTAAAAGTTAAAATCTCATTTTTTCCACTTTTTCACACTTATATCGCGTTTAGCAACCCTAGATCCAAGATTAAAAAATTTCAACGTGTTATTAGTTCAATAGCTTTCCAAAATGCAGAAAAACATTAAAATCGGACAGCAAATAACGAAGTTATAAAACATAAAGGCATCGTTCTGACGTCTCACATAGACATTTACAACAAAAAAAACAATTTATTTTCTACATTTCTTTTATACAATTATTTGACACTTCTGGAAGAAATAAGAAGAAGAAGAAGTAAAACAGCCGGTGACAATTAGTAGATTAGTAGATTTTAGAAGAATTGCCATTATCCTATGCGAATACAAGATGCTATTTTATCCACGACTGCAAAATATTTCGGTCTTAAGTATTACATTCATAAGCTAAAAGTAAAATTCTTTCCCCCACTTTTTTGGCATTTCTCGACGTTTTAGGACCTATTGATTTTGTACGTTTTTTAATCTTGGATCTAGGGTTGCTAAACGCGATATAAGGGTTGTGAAGTGTGAAAAAGTGGAAAAAATGAGATTTTTCAACATTAAACCGCCGTCGCGCCGCCTTAAACTACTTTGATCGGATTTCTCCAGAACATTTTTTTTTCTTTTGTTAAAAGGAATAAATTTGTGCCCTGAGACCTAAGAAATTCTATAAAAAAAATTCAGAGCCAGTCTAATACATACAGTGCATAATTTTCTCAAACTCGGTGAAAAAAAAACGATTTGAATGACACTCTCGGAACAGGAACGAAATTTCTGTATTTAAAATGACAATCGTGAAAGCGAAATTGCTTTTTACACAATTTTTTTTAAACTTGAATTTTTAGTATAGGTGCAATTAAGGTCAGTACGCCTAATACCGAAATACCGGTCTACCGTGGTGTTGTTGAAAACCGATACCGAATTATCAATGTCGGTATTATTCGAAATTAGATTTTGTATCCAAAAATTTTTCTGAATTATTTTCTTCGTTTAATGATCAATTTCAGATTGCTTGATTAATTGAACGTGTGTTGTTGTGGGACCTTAGTTTTAAAAGGTTTTTATGAATTGTTGTGACGCATACTGTAATTCCTACTGCACAACACATTTTATTAACAAAAAAAAATCTGACCCGTTTCCATGAATTAGAGAAAATGTTTAAAATATAGAAAAAATCCATTCATTTTTCAAAACAAAAAGCAAAATATTTACAATCTTGAAGATAAAGTTTCACCAGCTTGCTCCATCATTTAGGATCGATTCCAGGTACTTGTAAAATTCTTGCTTGGAAATGAAATTAAAATATTACTTCGGTCTGAAAGAACGTGAGTAGTTTGAGAGTCATTATGATTTTAAGAATCTAGAAACGAAGGGAAGGGGTGAAAGAATAATTAATTATCATCGCTCTGCAAGAAATTAGAAAGTCATTTATGGGAAAGAAAGACTTTTTGTTGTGAGGTTGTTAAATCAACATCTATACGCCACTTCATGGTAAGATATTGAATAAGATATCATTATAAAATCATTTCAGAACTTCCAGTACTGTCTTTCGGCACCGATCGATTCAAAAGCAGAATTGGGTCTCACCGAATGGAAACACTTTAAATCAAATTGATCACCTGCTAATAATAACACGCTTCTTTCCAAGCATTCTAGGTTTCACATTCCTAGGTATGCGAACCTTTCGCATTCCACCTTTCGCAGTTCGTGTGCACAGAACATTTATTAGCTTTTCCAATTAAACAGATTTTTTTCTACATCTTTGTTTTCTGCATGTATATCGCTCAATTCGGTACAGTCAAAGGTAGTATTTCTTAGCTGATTTCATGCTACGGACCAATACATATTATAAGATTCGATTGCGGACCTTGCGAAATACTTCATGTTAGATGGGTGAAAGTTTATGTTATGCTCACACTTACGAAATGTAATTTAAAACAACAGGGATGAACGAAATAGAGTTTAAGGAAACCAAAAATAGAAAAGACCGAATTTTAATGTGTAATAAACAGAAATTCAAACGCTTACTTTTTGTTTCTTATATCACTAATTTACTCCATTATCACAGAGCGAATAAGATATAAAAGGTATAACACTCTCAAATACAGGAGTAAAAATAAAAATATATCGATTCAACTCCTAATTCGAAATAATAGTATAATTTCTTGTGTAAGTGTTTAATGCCATATTTTATTTTTCGAGTTAAAGTTTACACGAATCCATTGTTTTATCCGTCTGACAGAGTAACATGTACCAATTTAAATTGAATTATTTTAAAATATGTATTAATAAAACAAGCAATATGAATAAAAAATAAATAAATTTTATTTTATTGTTTTGTACCATTAATTCCAAACAATTTAATAAATTTTGTTCCATGTCGATATAAATAGGCAATTATAAATAGTTTTAAAAATGAAATGACCTACAATAAAAGCCATCAACGTTCTAACTACTAATACTAATGAAAATTGAGAAACCAAAAAAAAAACAATCATAAAAAAACTTTTTTTTTTAAATGGAAATTTAATTCAATTTAATCATAGTAGCCTTTGACTTTTTCAAATAATTGAGAGAGGGACATGCGTATTAGTTTGAATTTATTGTTTTTTATATAAACAGAGCGAAAATGTTTTTTTTTA
Source organism: Diogma glabrata (assembly GCA_963693315.1). Lineage (NCBI taxonomy): Eukaryota > Metazoa > Arthropoda > Insecta > Diptera > Cylindrotomidae > Diogma > Diogma glabrata. The sequence continues at coordinate 266,857,666 of OY856188.1, forward strand.
TAAAATATAATCAAATTACGCGCATGTCGATTATAAAATATAATCAAATTATTTATAAAATACAAAATTTATTTCAGAGTTCAATACTATCAAGTAAATTGTTTTATCCTTCTGGTAACTATAAATATAGGTTATTTTTGTTTTTTTTAGAACCGTAATTGTGTGCGTTATTAGTCTTAATAGAATAAAATAAGCAGCTGTTAATTCTGTTGCAATAATGCTGCGGCAATTTGATATCTTTCATTTTTCATTTTTAAAATACCAAATAATTTCAAAGGTGTCGAAATCGAAAAAAATATTTAATTGTTTGCAATTAATGGTGCAAAAAAATTAAATAAAATTCATTGTCTTTTATTTACTTGTTCAACCAATAAATTAATACATGTTACTCTCTCGGAAGGTTAAAACGTTGTATTGGGTTCGTGATTAACGAATTTTATTCTCTAGCAAAATTGTAAGTTTTTGCTCGAAAATAAAATATATCATTAAACACTGACTTAATAAATTACTATTATTGTGTTCCGCAGCAATCACGGTATAAAATAAAATTATCAGCAGCTTATTTTTTTCGATTAAGACTAATAACGCAGACAAATATGGTTGTAAAAAAAACTAAAATAAACCGATATTCGTAGTTGACGCAAGTATAATTTTTTTTACAAAAACTCACGCATTTAGTTTTTGCTTCAAATTTGATGCTTTTCATGGTATTAGAAATAAAAATAGGTTATTTTTCTAAATGGTTTGTCCAATTATACAAGTATGGTTATTAAAATAAATAAAAATGATTACGAAAAAGTACTAATTTAATTTTTTCTGCATATGGAATAAAAAAAAGGAAAAAACATTTTCACAAGGGATTAACCCTGCACGAAAATAAAATTTGCTATCGCAGAAAAAAAATTTAATTTGTGAAATAGTATTCACATTTGACATATTCGACCCTGATTTGGTTTTTCGTATTTGAACCCTAGTTGGGAAATCTGATCAGGGCCTGATAAGATATACTTAAGTATATGGGGAACTTGATCAGGGTGTGATTAGACTATCCCCATCAGGAACTGATAGGGGAAAAGCGTTACACTAAAGATCAGGACCCAATCGAACGAGGACAAAACTGATCAGGGCTCGGTTTGAGCCCTGACAATTTTCTGTTCAGGCATTTTCTTATCATTACTCACGTCACTCCGATATTGATATTGAATATATAATATTACTCGTCAAAAAATTATTTAACTCTTCTTCCAAAGTCAAAATTAAAGTTTATTCGCATTTGATCCTTGGCTGTAATTTTCTGTGATGGTGAATTTTTAAAAATTTTTCGACTTTTCAGCTCGGAATTAAGTTTGTTTTCTATCATATACCTCCCTACCGGGAGGGCGGTAGATACCTGGTTAAAAACAAACATTTGTCCGTATATCAAAAGATGTGCGATGCAAAATTATATAAAATATTATTCTAAATATTTTCCAAATAAACCCCAATGGAGTTGGTTGTTTCATTAATATTAGACCTAAAAAGCGAGCAAAAAATTGAAAAGAGCACATACAAAAAACTGTGATGTAAACTTGGGTCTGCCTCATTCTCTCTATTATTGCATGGTGATGTTCAGTATCCAACTGCAGGTAGGGTTTTATAGAATTCGCACTGCTGTGTCCTGTAATTTTCAAAATTTGTTGATCGCTAACACAGATTTTGTTAAATGAGACGCAGTTGAAAATCTTATCGAGTGATTTATAATTTTCTTCTCTTTTATATCTGAGCCGGCCTTTTCAGCTTTCAATTTCAGCCATTTGCTGATTTCATTAATGTCCACCGGTGTATTTTTATACCACAATCCATTTTGCCAAAATGGATTTGGTGTTACAAACATTTGATCAGTCTTCACATTATTCCCTCTCCTTGCAATAAATTCATCGTATAATTTAAAAAATACATTAGTAATCATTGGGGTTGCCAACCATTTATTTAGTATGATTTAAAGAAAGAAACAAAACAATGTTTACAAAATCACAAGTTCACAGCCAAATCTCTCAAATAATAAATGCCTTCTACAGGAACCTCATTTAACTTGTTTATACCACCATTGAATTTGTGTAAGGGGCATTCATTCACTATGTGGTTCGTTGTTTGAATAACTCCACACATACATAAAGGTGAGGGATATAAGTCCCACTTGTTCATCAGGTAATTACATCGGCCATGTGTTGTTCTGAAACGATTCAGTCTGGTCCACTCTTTACGACTAAGATCGAAGCCCGAAACACAAGAAGTAGGGTCGATCACCAAACTGGCATTTGGAATAGGTGAAGAGTTCCACATACATATCCATCTTTCCTTCATATCAAACTTTACCTCGGAACTTAAATTCGGAACAAATAGCCATGATGGTTTTCTTGATGACAAACGAGATTCAGGTAAGTCTTGCAAAATGTCATAAAGAATTGCGTTCTGATGTAGATGACACATTTCAAATTCTTTAATGGAAGCTGCTTCACGTCTTAATAACCCAGGTTTAATGTTGGCTGAAATAGAAAGCCATAATAAAGGTGTTGATTTTAAAGTTCCAGCTATAATTCTCAAAGCATTGTTAAGCTGGACATCAATTTTATGTGTATGAGAAGAGTTAAGCCAAACAGGAGCACAATATTCAGCGCAAGAATAGACTAGTGCAAGAACTGAAGATCTTAAAGTACATACATCAGCCCTCAATTAGTTCCGGCAATTTTTCTAATGATATTCACTCTGGAACATAATGTTTTGGCCAGTTTTTCTAAATTTGCCTTAAAAGACAATGTTCTATCAAGGTATTTAGGAGTAAAATTAAATCGAACTGCAATTCCATAAAACTTGACTTTTAATTCTTTATGAGCTTCTTTGTTGTTCAAATGAAAGGCACATACTTCCGATTTAGAAGGATTACGTGTTAGTCTCCAGTCACGAAAGTAATTAGCCAATATTGATAAATCACTCTCCAAAACTATTTCACATCCTTCTAAAGTAGTTGTTTGAATAGCTATAGCAATATCATCGGCAAATTGGAACAGCTTTGATTTAGTTGATGGCAAATCAGCTACATAAAAACTGAACAAAATTGGAGAAAGAACGCTTCCTTGAACGAGACCATTGTTTAGACGACGACTGCTACTTGTTTTTCCATTTAATGAGACCTGAGTAAGCCGGTTACTTAACATCGAATCGATAAGATTTACCATACAGGAACAGCGTTGCAAGTTTTAGAAGTAATCCATGTCTCCAAACAGTGTCATATGCAGCAGACAAATCTACAAACGCTACCCCAGTTTTCAATTTATTCTGAAACCCAACTGCAATAAAACAAGACAAAGCCAAAACTTGATCAGTACAACTCCTGTTTTTCCTAAAACCAGCTTGAGTTTTAGGAATTTTTTCATCTATGATTGGTTTAATACGATGTAAAATTATCCTTTCAAATAGTTTAAACAATGTACTCAACAAGGAGATAAGTCTAAAGTGAGAAACACCAGACCCATTGTTTCCAGGTTTTACTACAGCTAAGACTTTTGCTTTTTTAAATAAAGCTGGTAGTTGAGCTGAATTCAAGAGTTTGTTAAAGAGCTCGAGAATCCTATTCTTAGTTCTTGGAACTAAGAAATGTAATATAAATTCTGGATAAATACCATCTAGTCCTGCAGCCTTACCCATTTTAATGCATTTAATCGCTTAACCATTCTTCTTTAGGAACAGATGATTATCTGTTATTAGGAGGACCTCGAGTACCCCTTTTGTATAGCATGACCGTTATTATTCATAAATGGTCAGAAATTGCAATAACTTTGTCCTCCGTTTGTCCCTTCCAAAAAAATGGAGTTGGCAATCCTAGTGAGAATAGAAGGCAATTATAATATAACTAAACGTTACCTAATAAGATGAAAACCAGGCTTTCTGGTATTTTGAATTAACCATTTACTGTCACACAGTCGTTGAGCACCTTTTTGTACTGTTTTCGAGAAAATGGGATTATACTCTATTCTGTTAGTAAAAACAACAAAATTATCGGTTTCCTTTTTGAAATAAAATGTATAGCACTTAGCACCTTCCCCACCACGCCATGGTAACTCGTAAGAAGCAATTAAAAAAAACTTCTTTTGCAACCCTTCAGGTGTAGATTCATCACATTGTTCGATGACTTTTTTATATTCAATATCATTTAAGGCAACCGCACTGCTGGTTCGCTTTTCAGGGCAAGCTTGTAAACTTTTTCGTTTAGCATCTCTCGCTGCTCTAGCTGACTTAAATAATTGATCACTAAATGGATTTATCGTCATACTTTATTTTTCAAAGTAATATTCTTGAAGTAACTTTGCTGTTACATTCCACACGTGTTTCATCACCATTTCCTTATAATCACTACCATCTTTTTTTCTCATATTAGCTCCCTAATCTTTTAATATAAGACATAATTCTACAGGAGTTTTCTTCTCCGTCAAGTCACATTTTTTTTTCAACACAAAATGAGACAAATTGCTTCCAGACAGAACTATGAGATTTTTCAGTGTTGATCGACTTTCTTTTTAATATTTCTTGATTTATTTCGTTGTCCTGTCTATCTCCAAATCCCTTAGTTTTATCGTTCATTTTAAAGTAAAACTTTTTGCACTTTTAACTTTCGCTAGGCAGACTTGCAATGCACAAAAAATATTTTGTTTTATTTTAAATGTATTCTAAATTCAAATATGATGTTATATTAAAATTAGCAAGATGTTGCCACATTGTTAAATCAAATTTGTGTTAATTTAATAAGATTATTAAAATTGAAGACTTATAACAATAAAAAATTAAATATAATACCTATTTTTATTATTTGGTTTAGATGAAATAATGTTCTAGTTTATCAATACAGAAAATTAAATTGTTCGGTAAATTTACATTTCACATAACCTAAAATGTTTTAACATTTTGGCAGACAAAACGGTCTATCCGTGAGTGTCAGACATTGTTTTAAATTAATATATTAAGTAGGCCGAAAATTGTCACTATAATTCGCTGTTCCTTCCCACCAGAGAAAAATAATCGGTTGTAATACCACGAGTCATTGAAATTTTTTCGAAAATTTTTTGATTTTACGAATTAAATTATTTAGCAACACTGCGAATCAAAGCGCACAATAAACCACGAGTCCGAAGGACGAGTGGTTTAAGTAGTGGTTTGATTGAGCAGTGTTGCTTAAAAATAATTTAATGAGTAAAATTGAAAAATTTTAGATAAAAAATTCAATGAAGAGTGGTATTTAATGAGATAATTTTTTTTTAATTATAATTTTGTTTAAAAGATAAGTATTAGTTTCTAAATAAAATTTTTCTACAAAATATTCAATAACACAAAATTATGTAAAAATGCAGTTTGCAAATAATATAAATGTCCGTTTTCATTTATATAAGTGATTGCATGTTTATGTTTATTTGTCAAAAATAAATTACAAATTTATAGCATTTATGCGCCTACCAAGATGAACTTATATTTCATTTTGTTAGAAGAAAACATGACAACAAAGAATTTTCATAACGACAAAGCAAAATTATCGACGACAAGAAGAATTTCCGACAGTTAAAACAAAGCCTACTGTTTAAATATCATAGTTTGTATGAATGAAAAATAAAAGTTCTGACAGCAAAAAAAAATTATCGACATAATTCATTTTGATTTGTTAAAAAATAGTAAATGAAGCGTTTTTATTGGACCTTATCGAGACCTTATTTAGTGAGTTGAATTGTCTAAATGAATTGCCCTCGTTCGTTGATATATTCTCATAATTTTTTGGAAAATTCCTCAAGCAAATCGTATTTAATAGCCCTCGGCGTACGGCCTCGTACTTGCTTTCGAAATTTTTGGCAAAAAATTATTTCGAATTATCACCGCCCTTGGGAAATTACAACTGATAGTTTTTAATATAACCCAATAAATAGTTTTGCAGATGATAGTACATTGTACAAGTCATTGGTCCCCATATCTTCAAAGGGTAAAATGCATGAACGAATAAATCCCGCGCGGAGAGACGCTGCCATAAATGTAAACGAGGACCTAAACAAAGTAGCCGATTGGGGTGACAAAAATTTGGTCAATTTTAATTCCACCAAAACACAGATGTTGATCGTTTCGAGATCAAAAACCGAGTTTCCCAACGATGTTTCAATTAATATGTGTGAGACCAAATAGACGAATGTGAAAACATTCTCGGCCTCCTCAATAGATGTAAAAAATATTTTATTTCGCATCAATTACTCCACATTTATAGGTCCTATATTCGTCCTTGTATGTAGTATTGTTGTCAAGTTTGGGGCGCTGTATCTGTTACTATCCTAGCTCTTTTGGACTCTGTTCAAAAGCGTGCTATATGAATCGTTGGTGATCGAAATTTAACACTAGATCTTGATTCCCTACAACATCGTCGCACTGTTGCTGATCTCGTTGTTTTTTATAAATATCGTCACCAGCAGTGCTCGGATGAAATCAGGTCCATAATGCCTCAGACTAATGTTTTTCCCCGTTTTACTCGTCAATCAGTTTGTACGGGCGGTCGAACTGTCGAGATTACTCACTGTCATAGTAATAGAATGCAATGGGATTTCTTTGTGCGTACATCCTACAAATGGAATGCTTTGCCCGAATCAATAGTCTCAAGTGCCTTCAATCCACAAAGATTTAAAAAAAGCGTCCACCTATACCTCAAGACGCATGTTGTTATGGGACCTGGGTCTTAAAAGGTATCTTCGTGTTGTTGTGACACATTTTGTAATTCCTACTACACAACACTTTTTATTAAAAAAAAAAAGAAAAATATCCCAGTAGGCCAGACGTATAAATATTTGTTATTAGTATAATTCAAATGTTATTGGTGAAATTGAATGATTTCATTTCATTTTAGAGATTTTCATTGGTTTAAATTAAAATAAAACTAAAGCAAAAAATGTTCGCGTTAATTATTGCGATAACATTTAACAAGCAGGTGTGGCCCCAACATTATTGATACGTAATTAACTATTAATTAATAGTTGATGTTGTTGACATGGCAATTGTTGACACATACGAAAAAGAATTAGAATATATTCATTAAAAAAAGCGAAAATGATACAGCTAATTCATTTTTAAATTATCAAAACTTAATTTGAATTAATTAAATTTAAAAAAAAAATAATTAATTATAGCAGTTAATATATCCGTTTGTTGTTCGTATCCGGATCCATCTCCTTTAAACTATCAACTTCAATCATACAAAAACAAAACGTTAATTTAATTATTCTACCTTTTTCTCAAACTAAATCAAACATATTACTTTTTGAATTATTAATTTGAGATTAGAGATCTTACTTATCTTCTTTCATATTGGATTTATGTTACAAATCTTAAAACAAAACGTAATTTTTAAGAAAAGTCAAAAATTTGTTGTTTTTCCTATAAATATATATAAAATGTAAGGAAATCCTTATAAATTATTTTTTATAACATTTCGCCTTTTCACGAAATAAATTTAAATGTTGTTGTTTTAAATATTTAATGTCAATTTACAGTAAAAATATAATTATGATAATATAAAAAAAACATAATCCTTTATCCCTTTTTAAGGTTCAATTTACCTCGTTTTCATAAATACGTTCCCCTATGTTTTTGTTGTGTTGTTAAATATTTTATTTTTGACCGTATTCTGTCCTAAAAAAATTGTGTTGCTTTTACGTTAATTCAAGAGAATGTCTCGGATTTGGCACATTATTTGCTATGTATATCCAAACACAATTCTTACATTTTTTCACTATATTTTTCTGGTTTGGTTTATTTTTATATCACAAAAATTTTAAAATACTTTCATTATTTTCCCTTTATTATTCTATTTTTCCATTTTTCTTTTAAACACAATTTTCGCAAAAATATTTCACTAAAATAAATTATCTTGTAAAAAAAATAAATACAAATTATATTTTGCACTTCCTTATCACATAAAAAAAGGGAGAAAAGAACAACAATCAATACGCTTTCTTTTGTTTATGTTTAATTTGTTACACGGAAAGATACCTTTAAATATTTATCCAAAAAAGAAAAAAATTTCAAAACTGTTGGCATAACCAACCACCGTTTTCATACAAGTCAAACTGCAGACTGGGATTTTCATCAAGTTTTTTGTAAAACATATCTTCTTTTTAGCTTTTATCAGAGTTTTTCCAAGTAATCAAAAACATAGAAGAGAGTTGAACACTAGAGAGTGAAAATTGAGAAATATACTAAAAAGGAAATTAGGGGCAAATTTTTGTTTCTCATTAAATCATGAAGGCCTTCGAAGCTCATGCGTACAGTAGGTACGTGTTTGCAAACTTATTTTGTTTTTTTTCCATAGTTGTGAAATTTCTTTGAAAAAATAAAACAAAATAGTAGACAAAATCTCATTATTATTTTCTTTTTCCGCCTTCTCCATAGATTAGAGAGATAAAATTTGTGATTGGGATGGCAGAATTTTCCTTGGACAACATAAACATATATATATATATGTATGATGTAAGGAAATACCATTTGTGATAATTTTTTTTTTAATTATCACGTGATAGTTTTTCCGATTTTCTTTTTATCGTTTTTATAATTTTTGTTAACTTGAAACCAATCAATTATAATAAGTTCGTGGTGTTTTTTTACGTACGCTTTGTCTGTGTACCCTAGCGATGTTTGAAATAATCGAAAATTTATGTGCGATTAATCGTGAGTCGAAAATTAGAATAAAAGAGTCAAAAATAGGGGAATCAAATTCGTACTGTTAGTGTTAATAATTTTGCATGAAGGGTTTAAGTTGTAATATGAAACAATTGAAATAGGTTATGAGTCATTTTTTTTATCGACAAGCGTGGACAGCGACGGCAAGACTTTATTGAAATGTTTTTGTTTTTTATAAAATGACTTTGTTTAAATTGTTCCATATGTAAAGTACGCTTTAAAGAAACACATTAATAAGCTAAGGAGGAACAAAACTTTGTAGTTTTTATTTGCACATCTTGTGTCAGAATATGTTGTTGGGCGGTTGTAGGGCAAACCCAGATATTTAATTTTAAATTCCCTTCGTTAACATTAATTTAATATTAATTTACTATAAGTTTTGCTGTCAGTGTATACACCTTTAGTACATACACTGAATCTGATCTACGCGATGAAATTTCTTATCGTCAATGGTTTGATTGGTAGTAAGAGTTTTACCACAAATAAAACACCAAGCCTTAGATCAAATTGATCTAAGGCTTGGTGTTTTATTTGTGGTAAAACTCTTACTACCAATCAAACCATTGACGATAAGAAATATTAATTTACAATTTTTAAAATTCTTTTGAAAAGTGAGAATTATTTCAAGTGAAAACTTCTGTAGGCGCGTTGTGCGGTTTTGTATGGAGAAATATTTATATATTTGAGTAATCATCACGCTAAATAAATATATAAAATACCTCTATCCGGTCGTAACGTTTCTAATTGCCATATGGATGTTGCGGTCGACAGAGGTCGAGAGTTCAATTCCTGGAGTGGTACATTTTTTTAATTTTTTTTTTTAATTTTTAATAAATACCATTAAAATTACTGTTTTTTTATTCACAAATTTTAAATTGCTCGATAATGCAGTTTTTTAAAGTTATGTTTTAACTTTAACGTTTTAAAGCTACTGTCTTTTTCCGTTTCGTTCAAGTTATTATCATTTCGATATTAACAAGAAAATCAATTATTTTTTTAACAGTCAGTGCTAAAAATAATAAAATATTGGTTTTCCCATCATTATTTTCCATAATTTCATTCTCGTCAAATAAAATAAGGAAAATAAAAACTACTATTAAGTTTACACAGTTAAAGGTTGCGGACAATTTACGTTATTTAAATTTATCATTTATTGCTATTGTCTTTTAGGCGGCACAGTGTGACGTCAATGTGAAGTAAAATTTAGAATGCATTCGGGTGATTTTTACGACATCTCAAGATTTTATTCAGTTTTTAAAAGAAATGTTTTGTGACTATTTTGTTTTTTTATACTTTTTGTTGTATGTTTCCTTATTTCATTTCTTTCTATTTTCTGATAGTGATTGTTGTACCATTTTTGAAGTGAAAACTCCTTTAAGATCGCTGTGCGATTTTGTGTAAGGAAAAATTTATATATTCGAGTCATCTTCACGCTAAATAAATATTAAATATAAAATAAACATTAAAAGAGAGTGAGATAAATTGTAATCATTTATTATTTTTTTATTTTTAATCTCATTTTCTTGATTATTGATTTATAATTTGTTTTTTTTTCTTTTTTATTGAATTTGATTTTTTTTTTTGGTTTAAGTGTAGTCAGTGTGTAGGTGTGGTATAGTAAGTAAAGATTTTGTTGTATTTTTAAGTAAAATAAAAAAAATTGTTTTTCATATTTGATTTGTGTGTTTTTCCTTATACTTTTTAATAAAGAAAACGCAATTGATAGTAAGAGTAACCGAAGTATTGTAATGATAACCTAATCCTTTTTTTACGCGATACATTGGCTCCAGCGGACGACGCGCAAAAATAATCGCGCAAAAAAATTCAATACTCATACATACATATGTGAATTAGGGCCAAAGTTAGAAAAAAACGTTAAAATTATCGTAAATCCATTTACCTACATTGTTTATTTCAAATATTTACATATATGTGTACAAAATTATAAAACAATATGTATACAAAAAACCTAAAATATAATAATAAAAACTAAATTTAATTCCATTAAAAAAATTGTCTTCTTCAATCGCTGCTATCAGAATCGGTAGTGAAACTCAACCGTTTGATTTTTACTTCACCACAATTTTAAATTTTAAATTTGAAAAAAAATCTTACATACCCCAAATTTTATTTTTTATTTTGTTTTGGACCATCCTCTATCTAAATAGCTCAAACAAATTTTGGTGTACGTCTATGTGTGCGTGGGTGGGTGGGTGGTTGGGTGGGTGAGTTTTCTGCATAGGATCTTTATGAAACTTTGGCAAATGATTCAGGCTCACTTGAAAATGGAAGATCTGGATTCATTTCAAATTTGGACAAAATGGAGGGGGGTCTCCCGAACACCTCTAAGTTAATATCTTGAATAACTTCTGATCCCGGACTATGATCTTATTGAAACTTAGTTTATAAGGTTTTAGTACTGTTTTCAATATTTCTGCATACCAACTTCCGGTTTGTCACTTCCAGCTAAAAAGTTTTTTTCTCAGGTGTTTATCCCTACTGTAGCCTACAATTACCGATCGATTTTCATGAAACGTTGGTAAAAGCTTTCAAATAACATGAGAAAGATTTTATTACCTTTTGGAGTACATTGGTTGAAGAGTTTGGGGGTCCACCATACAACAGGTGGTTTTTTCCACAAAGTTTTTATGTTTGTTGGGAGCATAAAACATTCATTCGTGAATGAATTTTGATGACACTTTGGAAAAAGATGCAAACATGAATGACAAGGAACTGATTAGTTTTTGAGCGGTAGTGAACAAAATGTTGTGGGGTCCCTGGAGCACCTGTTTTTTTGAAAGCTCTATATCTGTACCTGATAAGCGAATTGGATGAAACTTGGTACATGAGTATGTAGTACGGTTCACAATAGTTCTGCATCCCAACTTCCGGTTTCTCACTTCCGGTAAAAAATTTTTTTTTGTACTTTTTTGAAGTTTTTTGTCTTTATGCACACCACAGCCTACAATAATGAAGTGATTATGATGAAACTTATGAAAAAGGTTTCAATTAGTGTGAGAAGGTAATTATCATCTTTTGGGACACATTGATCAAAGTGGCGGGGGGTCTACCATACAACTGCTGACTTTTCACACTTTGTTTTTGAAGTTTGTTGGGAGCATACAGACTTCATTCAAAATCAATTCTAATGACACTTTGGAAAAAGATGTAGACTTGAATGACAAGGAAGTGATTAGTTTTTGGACAATATTGGGATAAGTGGTACGGGACCTCCCGAACACCTGTTTTCTGTGTCATCATTTTTTCAATGTTTATTGGGAGCACACAGCATTGAAAGGAACTGATTAGTTTTTGAGCGATAGTGAACAAAGTGGTAGGGGGTCCTCCAAGCACCTGTTATTTTGGAAGCTCAATAACTTCTGTACCTGATAATCGACTTGGATGAAATTTGGTACATACACATTTAGTACGGTTTACTACAGTTCTGCATCCTAACTTTCGGTTTGTCACTTCCGATAAAATTTTTTTTTACTTTTTCTCGTTCAACAGAATGTTTGTTGGGATACTACTGCTTTCTTTAATATTTTTATTATTAGAACTACGAAGTCCATAATATTGGTTAGCTTTTAATTAAAGTATTTGATGGATATTAGCTCAATATATATCCAGAACACTATGTTTCCAGAGCTGTGGTGAAGTCAGCCTATGCATCAGCGTCGCAATATTTTTTTGAGGAACTGTCGGAATATAGCTCGAACTTGATTCTAACGATTCATTGTCAAGAATTACGAAGCTTTGCAAAGATTCTTGATTAGAGTCATTCCCAAAATTAATAGATTTGTTTTGTTGTTCTGTTGAACATGGGTTTGACTTTACAATAAACTCCATAATGCTTTTTTGATGCGACCGGTTTGATGCCAGCCCCATTAATTCTTTATGCAGTTCCTTGTAGCTCATCATACAGAGTCGTAATCCATGTTGAAATATTCGTGCTCGTTCGCTATTCGGATCATTTGCGAGAAAATAGTTTTCTAGCTGCGTAGCAAGTTTAAGTTCATCCTTAATTGTTTCTTCTCTAAGTGGTAGCTCCTCTGCTACTTCGTCACTGATGTTTGATGTTGCGACATTTATGGAAGCAATTTCAATTAAATCTTCATCCTCTAACATCTGATCGAGAAGGATTTCATCGAGATCTTCACGCGTCATATCTTCAAACCCTACCCCACCGACGGAACGCGCCAAATTAAGTATTTCATCGTAATTGTTACTACTATCTGTTAAAGCTGTTTCAGTTGCAACACAAGCTGGCCATAGTGGTTTCCAACATACGTTTAACGTAGAGCTTCTTAACTGTGCAATTGCTGAAGTCGCGTAGGTGATACAATTTAAAATAGAAAATTGTTTTTAAGCATTACTGAAATCCAATTTATCGTCATGCATATATTACCAGATATTACCATTTTTTCCAGAATGCACTGAAAAGTCTTTTTCAAGTAGTACATTTTGAACGTCGATTAATCCCTTGGTCTAACGGTTATATGATTGATGTGGTATTAGGTGGGAGAAAAACTACCTTTACATTGAGATGGTTTAGTACTGGATGACCGGGCGTATTATCAACTATGAACAACTTAGAACCTTGAAGGCTTGTTTCTTTTCTTTCAAATACCGCTTTCACATCTGGAACAAAACATTTCTCAAACCAATTTTTGAATATAACCGCTGTGACCCATGCTTTTTTATTTGCAACCCAATGCACGGGTAATTTCAATAAATCCATGCCTTTTAGATACGGTCTCCGGAAGCATTACTGCATAGTAAAAATGTTACACGCTCCTTTGCTACTTTAAAAACCACCTACTGATTTCTGAGCTTTCGACACATACGTCCGGGTTAGTAGTCGTTCTCAGAAGAGACCGGTTTCATCTGCATTGAATACCTGGTCTGGAGTGTAACCACCTTCTTCGATTATTTTTGCTAGTTTTGGGAGATAATCTTTCGCAGCTTTTAGGTCAGCAGAAGCAATTTCTCCTTTCGTTTTCAAATTATGGAAAACCATGTCGTTCTAAGAATCTAGAAAACCACTGCTAGCTGAAAATTTATGTTTTCTCTGTTGTGCAGATGATGACGTTGAAGGTTTTTGGTGCAAAATAGCATTATAAATACGAATGACCTTTTCTTTAATCGTGGCTGTATCAACAGGAATCCTTTTTTGATTTAGATCCTCAATCCCCATCGCCAAAAGATTTTCCATTTTCTCGACATTAACATTTCTACAATACGACGATGTTGTTGCCGTCACTTTTTTACCAGATATTACGGACTGTCTGATTGAATGTTCATTCTTCTTTATAGTACGCACTGTCGATTCACTGAAACCAAGTTTTTGACCAACTCTAGTTGGACCCATGCCTTGTTCTAGACCGTCCAAAACTTTGATTTTTAACTCTAGTGAAATTCCCCTGCGCTTGGTACCTATTTTGCTGGCTCTTGCGGTGTCTTAAACTGAACAAAAATATGTTAAATTTTTTAATTTAATTTAAATTAAATAATTTTAATTTTCACATTATTTAATTACCAATTGTTTAAAATTAATTCAATATATCAAATTAAATATTAGCAATAATAATAAATTATTATAGACGAGTTATAAACTTTAACTTATTATACACTTGGATTTAAAACGTATTATACAGATGCACATCCGACACCATCAAAATATCCTAGAAGACTAATGTAAAAAATAAAAATATCTACGACAATATAACAAAAGAAAAATATTTTTCAACTTTGCTCTTTATTAAGTAACTGTCCCTGGGCCCACGCTGGTTTCATTTGAGGATTACCACATATTTTAATACTTCGTGAAGCGCCTGTCCTTGATAAGTCCGAAAACTAATGTTCTACCATTTTCCTGGATTCGGCTGCTTTTTCGTTCGGCAAGCTCCAAAAAATGCCGATTGCCCGGGATCTTGTAAATTTTTGTTTTTTTTTTAACTACGTGTGTTGGAAATTTGTTTAAGAACACGAGGGTAACCTTGTCCGACAAAAATTTATCTGCTATTGTCTAGTCCAACAACCCAAACATGCCAAAATGTCAGTTGTCGGGCTCGACAATAATAGACCCAGTTTTGTCGGACAAGCTTACCCTTGTGTTCTAAAACAAATTTGCACCAGCCATAGTTAAAAAAAAAATTGTGGTAGCAACTTTATAAGACTGCGGGCAATCGGCATTTTCCCAAACCCTTTAATTTCTCTTTTTCAAATAAAAAAGTAAAAATTTACGGATATAAATAATGAAATAAAATAAAATGAAATTAAATGAAGTCAAATAAAATAAAATAAAACTTTACTTATCTCCACTTTGCTTCACTTATTTTATTTATATTTTATTATATTGCATTTCATTTTATTTTTTTCTATTTTATTTTATTTTATTTTATTTTATTTTATTTTATTTAAATGTATTTTATTTTATTTTATTTTATTGTATTTTATTTTGGTTTATTTAATTTTATTTTCTGTATTTATTTTATTTTATTTTGCTTTATTTCATTTTGGTTTATTTTATTTTATTTTATTTTTTTTTATTTATATTATTTTATTTTATTTTGGTTTATTTTATTTTATTTTATTCTATTTTTCTTCATATTCACTTTAATTTTATTTAATTTAATTTAAGGGAAGTTAATCGTTAAGTGAGGTTAACAGGTTAAGTGAGGGTAACTGAGGTTAAGTGAGGTGGAGTTAAGTAAAGTTAAGTTCAATTAAGTTGAATTACATTAAATTTTGTTGGATTGGATTTGATGGATTTGATTTGAATAAAATTAAATAAAATCAAATTAAATTAAATTAAATTAAGTTAAATTCAATTCAATTCAATTTAATTCAATTCGATTCAATTCAATTCAATTCAACTCAATGAAATCAAATTTAATTAAGTGAAGTCAAATAAAATAAAATAAAACTCCACATAACTTAACTTCACTTAACGTCACTTTGCTTCACCTATTTTATTTTTGTTTTATTTTATTTTATTTTATATTATTTTATTTTATTTTATTTTATATTATTTTATTGTATTTTATTTTACTTTATTTTATTTTATTTTATATTATTTTATTTTATTTTATTTATTTTATTTTATTTTATTTTTATTTTATTTTATTTTATATTTTATTTTATTCTGTTTTTCTTCATATTCACTTTAATTTAATTTAATTTAAGGGAAGTTAATCGTTAAGTGATGTTAACAGGTTAAGTGAGGGTAACTGAGGTTAAGTGAGATGGAGTTAAGTAAAGTTAAGTTCAATTAAGTTGAATTAAATTAAATTTTGTTGGATTGGATTAGATCGATTGGATTTGAATAAAATTAAATAAAATCAAATTAAATTAAGTTAAATTCAATTCAATTCAATTCAATTTAATTCAATTCAATTCGATTCAATTCAATTCAACTTAAAGAAATTAAATTTAATTAAGTGAAGTCAAATAAAATAAAATAAAACTCCACTTAACCTAACTTCACTTAACGTCACTTTGCTGCACCTATTTTATTTTTGTTTTATTTTATTTTATATTATTTTATTTTATTTTATTTTATATTATTTTATTGTATTTTATTTTATTTAATTTTACTTTATTGTATCCAATTTAATATTTTTAATTTTTATTTAATTCTATTTTACTTCATATTTTATTTTATTTAGTTTTATTTTATTTTGTTTAAGGGAAGTTAAGTTATGTGAGGTAAACTAAGGTTAAGTCAGGTAGACTTGAGTTAAGTTAAATTAAGTTGAATTGAATTGGATTGGATGGATTAAATTGAATTACATTGAATTGAATTGTATTAAATTGGATTATATTGAATTGATTTGAATTAAAATAAATTAAATTACATTAAATTAAATTAAATTAAATTAAATTAAATTAAATTAAATTAAATTAAATTAAATTAAATTAAATTAAATTAAAATTTAATTTAATTTAAACTACCGATCTATTAAACTATGTAGCGCATTGTTGGAACAGCATACTTGATAAAGGTGGTGAAACATACGTTATCGCTTTAGACATCTCCAAGGCATTCGATCGAGTCTGGCATGCCAACTTAATCAACAAGCTCGTTGCGTACGGTTTTCATCCCAATGTTGTGAAGCTGATTCAAAATTTTCTATCCGGCCGATACATTTCGGTAACCTTAGACGGATATTCTTCTGAGTCTAAACTAATTAACGCTGGTGTACCCCAAGGCTCAGTATTGTCCCCAACCCTATTTTTGATTTATATCAACGAATTGTTGAAAATCACCAGCAACCCAATAAATAGTTTTGCAGATGATAGTACTCTGCACAAGTCGTTCGAGCCCCTTCCTTCAAAAGGTAAAATGCACGAACGAATTAATCCTGCCCGGAGAGACGCTGCCATAAACGTGAACAAAGACCTGAATAAAGTCGCCGACTGGGGTGACCAAAACCTTGTCAATTTCAACTCCACCAAAACACAGCTGTTGATTGTTTCCAGATTAAAGACCGAGTTCCCCAAAGATATTTTATTTAGTATGTGTGATGAACCAATAGGTGAATGTAAAAACATTCGTTTATTGGGTGTCACAGTTTCAAATGACCTACTCTGGAACGATCATGTAATGGCGATGGCAAAAAGCGCGTCTAAAAAACTCGGCCTCCTAAATAGATGCAAAAAATTTTTCACTCCATACCAATTGCTCCATGTTTATAAGTCCTATATTCGTCCCTGTATGGAGTACTGCTGTCAAGTTTGGGGTGCTGCCTCTGTTTCCATCTTGGCCCTCTTGGACTCTGTTCAAAAGCGAGCTATACGAATTGTAGGTGATCGAACTTTGACATCACAACTTGATTCCCTACAACATCGTCGCACTGTTGCTGACCTCGTTGTTTTTTACAAATATCGTCATCAGCAGTGCTCAGATGAAATCAGCGGCATCATGCCTCAAACTTATTCTTACCCCCGTTCCACTCGGCAATCGGCTGCCGCAACCAGTGAAACGGTAAAGATCCCGCGCTGTCATACTGGCAGATCGCAGAGAGACTTCTTTGTCCGAACTGCGTACAAATGGAATAGTTTGCCGGAACACTTAGTCTCAGGTGGCTTCAACCCACAGATGTTTAAAAAAAGCGTTAATCTACACCTCAGAACGCCAGTTGTTGTGGGACCCAGGTCTAGACCTAGGTCTTAAAAGGTATTTATGTGTTGTTGTGACACATATTCTAAACCCTATTACACAACACATTTTATTAAAAAAAAAAAAAAAAAAAAAAAATTTAAATAAAACTAGAAATTATGTCATTTCTGACTCATTAAAGAACAAGATTGCTAAAACATGCGATCTAAAGTGTTCATGGACATAAGTATTTGTTTTTTTTTTTTTAAATGGATAGCTAAATAATAAATCCTTTCCCATAATAAAATATGACATATGCTAATATTTCATGATAGGATAAAATAAAATAAAAACTTTTTCGTACAAATCAAATTTTTTAGAAAAATTTTCACGAACAAAACAAAAATATGTAGACCTGTTTCTGTGAGTACGCTAACAAGTTCCATCATCAAGAAATGGAAAAGGAAAAATATAGAACTTACCAAAAATGGTTGCGAATGGATATAGCCCAAAATTTACTTTAAGTGAAGAAAATAGTATACGAATAATGTAAAAAAAAAACAAAACATCAGCATATGCGTTACACAAAGCTTCGGCTAATTCAACTTATGTTTCACAACTAATCCAGCTCTAAGTGTCAAATTATTCAGAACTTTTGATCTATTTAAGATTGATTTTTGTGAAGGAAAAAAACTACAAATTTGGATAATGTAACATATCCAAAGAACTGGGCGAAATTTAACAACTTCTAAAAGAATGTGGTTCAGTTGAAATTTTGTTTTCGTGCAAAAGTTGTAGTTTGTATGTCAAAACTACAGAGCGCCAAGAAATTGAAATCGTGTTTCATGTTTAACGGATTGGGGTGGGGGAAGGGGGACCTATTTATTTGAAAGTTCAAGATAGGAAAAATTTATGTTTTGTGTGCTTATGATCTGGAAATATAAAGACTTTACGACACAGCTTAATTTATGTCAAATATTTTTAGGGTTTGTTTTTTACGTTCACGGTATCCTAGGCGAGCGAATTTTATTCGCAGTTGACCGACTTTTTTAATTAATCCCTCATAATTATTCTTTTAATATTTCACAAATTTTTGCTCCTTTTCTGATGTTACATGCCTATTTTAGATAACTAAAAACTTAGTGGGAATTAAAGTGGTTAGTCAAGCTGGCAAAACAAAAATTGTTTTTAAACGTTTTTTGAAAATTATTTTCAATAATCCACCACTGAAATCCGGTTTGCAAATATTATAATCCTCAATTAAAAAAACAGAATTAATTGATAATAATTACAATGGTGAGAAAAAATTTGTTTCTTCTAGGCTTTTTCTAGGCTTCTAGCTTAGTTCTTTAATTCGCTTGCAACTAAAGAAAAACAAAAAGATTTGCGGCCAGTATCGCCTCAGAATGATTTTGGTTGTGAAACCTAGCTCTTGAAAGGTTTTTGTGTTGTTGTAACGCATATTGTAATTCCTACTACACAGCATATTTTATTGAAAAAAAAAAAGAAATAGAAGCGCAATTTGCAAACGTTTCCCGTTCGTAAAATTATTCTATCGCTGCTAACACCTGACGCTAACCCTTCTTGTGTACAAATGTTCACTCATAATAAGAACTCCATTTTCTTTTCATTGATACAACAATTTAATCAAATTAATTTATTTTGTTCAATTGGAATACTACTATATAAACTACAAATTGTTACGATTGATTTAACTATGCATAGATAAAATCAATAAAATGTTAATTAATTCAAAACAAAGGTTGTCCTTATCAACGCTTTCTTTGTACTATGTTTTTAAATGTTAACGAATGAAACCGTACTTGATTCAATTAGAAACGAAATTAATCCAACATCAAAGAATCGTCATTGTTGTATACCTTTTAATAATATTATTGTTTCTATGAATCCTTTTCAATATTTAATATCTTTTTATTGGTAACTTTAATTATGTAATAGAATTTATTTAAAAAGAATGAACCCACATTTTTTTTTTCATGAAATAATTGATAAATCAAATAATTTTCTCTTTGAAAATTTTAATTAAAATTAATCTTCTTTGTAATATTATATTTCTAAGATGATTAATAATACCAAAGTATTATAACTTTATTAATTTTATTCTACTTATTCAATTCATTAAATTATAAATATGACATAACTATATCTTCTGTTGTTAACAAGTAAACTTCCTTAATCAATAATCCTACTTAATATACATAAGTTAATTTCAAAATCTAATAAAAAGTGTAACATAATAATTCATCAAATAAGTTAAACAAATTATAGGAAATATTTGTCAAGTTATTATTATTATTGTCAAAATATACAGAAACTCAAATATATTTCAAATTCAATCCATCATAGTAGTTTTTGTTTCCTTTTTTTTGTATACATTTTTTTTGTTGTTGGTAGATTTAATTTTTGTTTTGTTCCTCGGAAAAAATACTATTTCTTTGTCAAACTAATTGTAATTATAATATTGTTTCTTGTTTTATATAAAATTTGTGATTTATTGAAATGTTGATAAAAAGGGTTGTTCAATTTTGTTTTATTGGAGCTATTGATTAAATTTTTGAAATGTCATAGCTAAACGAAAATCCTTTCATATTATTAAATATGTCATATACCAATATTTCATGTTAACATGTAGCAAATAAAAAGAAAATAATGTTTGAAACTTCGATCTGTATAAATCCTCAGTAAAATGACATTTAAAAAAAAACACAACCACATTTGTTATCATTTTTGATTTAGGCATTGATTTTGTGAGAGAAACAATAACACGATCGTAATAGTTTTTTTTCTTGTTGAATTTTACATTTTACATGTTTATTGTTACTTTTTATAAACATCGGAAACAACAAATTTGTGTTGTATTTAAAGAAACAACAGCTAATAAAAATTAAAAATCGCTTTAAAAATATAAAAAACAAAATTTGAAAGTTTTTGTAATTTTAGGAAAGTGAATATGGAAAGTGGACCTGATGAAGGTGATGAAATGGACCTGTAATGCGAACCGTACCGTTGTTCAACTCGAATGATGAACCATTTATATAACTCAGGCGCAAAAGGAAACAGTTAAATACTATTTCGACCTCCAAGTGTGTAATGAACACTTCATACTACAGAATTGCACGCAAATGTTATACGAGATGGCGGATTAATATGAGCAAAGAACAGGGACTCTGACGACCCCAAAAAATGGAGGAACCACATTAAATATAATTATCCCCTTTAAAAATTAAAATGTTGCACTTACCCCATAATTTGTACTTGATGCTTTTTCCATTCTTCATGCTTTTTCCATTCTAGCCAATCATAGTAACATATAATAATTAATATAATGAAACAACAAATCGTTGCGCCAATGGTGCCGATGAATTAGGAATTTGAATAAACTCGTTGCGCCAATGGTACCGGCAAAACATATAACGCTAAACTCTCAAACTAATTTGATTTAATTTCAATCAAACAATGTAGGACAAATTTAATCAGCTTTTCCTGTAACAATCTTAAACGCGTCGCCTTTTCGAAAGGAAAGCAGTACAATTATATAAGAAAAAAATTAATAAAAACGCAAGAGAACAAAATGGGACAAAAACCCATTGAACAAATTGTTCAATATGAAGAGAACAATTAAAGTTAAATCGTCAGCTTCGAATCGGTAAAATACCTTTTCAACGCTGATAAAAATATTTCAGAAATAACTGCTTCGTAACAAATATAACTACTATCCATGTCCGAATTTTGTCAATCTCAGCGTTGTTGATATATTGTTTTTTCTGCTACTCGTTGGGAACAAATGCTAATGAAAATAAAAGTGTCGTCCTTTTAAGGACTGGGAAGCGACATCCTTTTCCCTTTCAACCTTTGTAATGAAGCTGTTATTCAATCTTCGTGATTTGGAGCCGCCCTATTTTCCTACACGCATTAAATTTACATTAACAAAAACTTTCGTAGTTGTTTTCGCCCTTTTCAAATATATTTTCTTACTTTGATTTCGTAATCATTTTTTTTTCATAAATCTTTTCTAATTTTGATATGAGTTAGTTGTGCGAACCCTTTAGTGGGTACAAAAATTAACGATGGAAAATACCCAAGAAACAAACTTATCCTTTTGTTATTGTTTGTGAGCGGCCGTTAAGATGATATAAATAGAATCCGGCAGATGGCTTAGGAGCGAGCTTTCGACTATTTGTCCAAACACTAACAGCTGTTGTTTTTTGGTGATTTATTTGACGTCTAAGTGTTCAATGTTTTTTTGTGTAATTTTGCTTCTTAATTTTAAGTGAAATTTAAAAAAATTATGATCACTAAGTCGATAAAAGAAAAATTAACGTAGATAAACGATTGTTAGTGTATTAATAGAAAAAAAAAATTATAATAATAAATGATTCCTGTGAATATTACGGAGATAGTCAAACAAACGGTAATGTTAGCTGAAATTTTTTCTAGTAATAATTTATTATAAGAAGGACACTCAGATTGTCAGTATATCTACTTAAATTAGTATAGTTATTACAAATAGTTTCTTTATAGTGTGATAAAAAAGACTGTGATAGAATAAATTACTAATTGTATCCATATCAAACGATTGTTGTAATTTTTGTGTTAAATCTGTAATAGCTAAAGTTTTCAAGGTGAAACGACCCATTGATTACATCCGGATGGTGGATTCGTTTTGGAGTATAATTTACATCAGATACTTTACCACATGCTGCAATTACAGTCGATGTGCTATAGATTTTCTGATACACTTCCGGTGGAGCCATTTTTTTTGTTATTCATTGTCATCATCCGGCATGTTGAGTTTTTAGTTACATTTCCGGTACTACGAACCATTACTGCTATCATCAACAATTTTTTTTTAATTTTAACAATGGTTTTGAACGTTGTCATCATACTGAATGCTGACTAGTTCGACACATTACTGATACTACGAACAATTACGGCTATCATCAACAAATTTTTGGATTTTGTTTTCAACGCGGCCTACATCCTGCTTGCTGAGTGATTCGATACATTTCCGGCACTACCAACAAACTACTGCTATCTTCAACAGTGTTTTTTTTATTTGCAACTATTTTTTTCAACGTTATCGTCGTCATGATTGCTGTAATTATCTAACGAGGAACTTGATGAGGATGGACGAGTAATTGACTTGTGGGGTGGGTCCTGGGCTAGAAATGGGGTGAGTCATACCTTTATATATGGAAATGTGGGTATGTATGAATGTGTGCGTGGGTGTGTGTGCGTGTGCGTACGTGGGATGGAAAGATTTAATGCCAGAGTCTACGGAGTTCACTTGTTTTTTTTATAACCGCTTATGTCATCATGTGTCACGCGTACAATACGGTGTTTGTGCTGGCGCAGCAGGATTTTTCTCTCGTCCCCACTTACTGAAGCTAGTTTGGGGCTTTAATAATCTCGCTAGGTACGTGGCCTGCTATGCCTCTTCGTTGATTTTCAACGAAGCAGCGCTCCATTACACCTTCTATACTGAGTTAAAGTGTAGAGAAAATTGGACTTTGTAAGAAACCAAACTGTAATATTAAACCGTAAAACTGAATCCACTTTAAAAAAATTACACTTGCAAACTTAATTAGGAATCACAGACTAATGTATATAAAAAAATTAAATTATGTATTGAATATAACAAAAACTAAATAATTTAATATAAAAAGATCTAAAACATAAAACAAAATTATAGAAATTTAATCAAAGGCTTAAATTAATTATATCTTGAATGTTGTCTTCTTCCAAAACCAGTCCTGTGGAACTAATGTTGATTGTAGTCTGTCATAAATTATATTTCGTAAATCACTTCTCCAGAAAGTTAGAGCGTCTTCCATAGACGCTTTGTATAATGTAATATACCATGTTAATCACGACAAAGATGAACAAAATCAAAAGATAAACCAGATGACACTCATACATTCAAGAATAAGTTGTAATTAATTCCTTCAAATCATCTCTTGATGTCCCAATAAAAACTGTGATGTTATTACAACGGTTTACTGTTGTGTTTTGTAATGTTTAAAATTCTTCAAACACTAATTTGTACATATATGTTTCGCGTTGAAATAGATCTATCACTTTTCAATATTGATGACGAGCTATATTTGTAGGCGCTTATTTACAAATTAAGCTCAACATACTTTTCATATCCAACTTCTCGTTCACTTTTATGCCAAGAACTTTTGACAAATTATTTTTACCTTTTCGAACACAATTTCGGCCATCCAATTCATATTCTTCCGTTGCATTTCTTTCAGTCACTATCGATTTATTTGTTCCAATAACCGGAATAGTAAAACAACGGTTTAACTATCTTCGAATCGGCTTTCTAATATAATACGCTTATATTTAAAAATATGAAAATATGTTATCCAAAAACAAATAAAAATGTTGAAATTTATTTGGAATATTTGTTTAATTTTTCTTCAACAACCGATGCAAGTAAAACCTCCTAACACACAAAATTAATAAAAAGCCACGAACACTGATATAATAAAAAACACAAATTTATATAAAAAAATTAATTTAATAACTTTAATATAAAAAATATACATTTTTTTATGCATTGAGCCAGAACAACACTGATACAGACCACAATTCTACTTTTTACAAATTGAACAATCATTTATGTAAAACATGTATTATTAATTGACATTGAGTGACGTAACTAAACCGTCAACAAAAAAAATGTTGAATTGCACAGTACTACAATCAAATATTCCTAGAAATAAATTAATAAATTATTAGCGAATTTCTTTAAATATGAATACCATTATTTTAGAGTAAAAATTGAAGATAGTCTGTCTTCACAAAAGTTTTACAAGCTCTTAAACGGGTAAAGGATATTCCGGAAAAAAAAAACGTTCGATATGGAGTAACCTTCAATTAGGCTAAAAAAATTGTAAAATCTAAACCAGAAAGTTAACAGGATTCTGAAAAACAACATTTCAAGTTCAGTAAAATAGAGGAAGCGAAATGACAGGTCCAAAAAATTAAATCAAAAACTACAACGACAAGAAATCCGACTGCAACACCGACAAAATTAGCGATTACCTAACGCTTAAAAATTTAAAACGGTCTATAAAATCAAAACAGATGTAATAACCGATCAAAATAAACTAAAGAAAATCCTGTAAAACAGGCGGCAGGATATTTTTAGCCAATAACAGAGTTTTACAATCATCTTTTACCTGCCAAGGTGTAACGGTTAGCAGTGCAACCTAGACCCCCAGATAGGATCAACGATTACACTTACTGAAGTTAGAGAAATTGCCACTCTGACTGAACTCCAAAATCGCCCAATCGACTGCGCTCAGTTATTTGGGGCCGTGGGGTGTTCGGCAGTCAGAGTGTCCTAGTAGTGAGAGATTCATCACGATAAACGAAAACCAAAAAAAAACTTAGACGACCATCCCTACTTACAATCATTCCCGTTGAACCATCCTCTTTCTCACAATAAAGATAAACCCTTAATCTACCTTAGGTTGATGGGGAGAACAATTCTATATTGTTTATTGAATCGAAGCCCCACAACCCGGTAAGTCGAGTCGTGACGTGATCAAGAAAAAAAATCCGATTTACATTAACAACCCAACAAAAAACTTAAACTCACCAATTTTCCCTCAATGCACTCGTGTGACTACCATATCCATTTCTCGTTTCAAAGTACTGTTAGAATTTTTCGTTTCTTATATCACTAATGATTTTTGAATCAATCAATTATCAAAATCTTAAAATTTTACTTGTTTTTTTATAAAAAAAGATAATTTTAATGATTGAACAATTATTACAAATAATTTGCCTTGCTTTCAACAATAATTTAAATTTTTCAGGAAAGAAAACCAACGAAAACACAAAAAGAACTTAAAATATAAACCCAAAGAAAAATTAAATACAAACAAAATTAATATCCGACCGTATTCACTAAGTTCAACCGTCCACGTTCAGTGATAGTTCTCGAACCCCGACCAACAAATTGCCCACTTTCCTCGAAACACATGTTGTTTCATTTGATATCACAACAAAAAAAAGTAAATTAATAAAAAAAAACACAATTCCAGAAGGTGCAAAAAAATCCACTCGTTTTTGGTAATACCTCAAAAACTAAGCAGTCAAAAATTCAATGAAATTTTTTTTTGAAATACTTCCATTTTTTTCGATTTTTCTAGACCAAACTCGGTTCCTTAGAAAGGTCAAAATAAAATCCATATTCAGTTTCATGATTACTTAAAAATAGAGCCACATACAAATATTAAAACAAACATACTCATCCATTTTAACTACCTCAAACTCATATGATATTTGTCGTCATCAGGATACCAAAAATAATAAAAATAAACATATCTTTCTTTTTAGTGTTAATACGCGGATAAGTTGATAAATGGTTGGTTGTGCCACAGAGAACTTTGTAAAATGATTCGAACAAATAATCTGTTTAATGAATCTCTCCGCCGTCACACAAAACTTTAGCATGTATCCTTGGGCAATACATTTTTATTGCAGAACTCTTTACACTCACATAACCCTCATCAAAAATGCTCAGTGCTTGTTGGAGAGATGACATAAAAAATAATTAATAAAACATAAAGCAAAAAAAAAGATATATTATTCTTGTGGTGATGTTTAATTATTCTCTTAGGAAATACGTTTTAACAAATTTTTACAAGAATAAATAAAAAAGAAAAAAAAATTATTACTTTAATTTAATTATAATTTTAATATAAGAAATAATTTGGAAGTTTTTTAAAGATAATATTTGAGGGATACCGCTGGATAATTAGTAAAGACATATACACCTAAAAGAAAATTATTCACTGGAGAATATTTGTCGAAATCTGTTTTTGGGAAGATTTTGGGGAAATTAAAAGAAAAAATGGAAAATCGTTTTGATGCTCCTATTAATTAACATGATTTTCTTCTTTATTTTGGTTTAATAGGAAGCTAGATTACTAATTAGTGGTGAGATGAGTAATTTTTTTTATGAACAAAATTTTGTTTGATAAAATAGAATTTTTCGTTATTTCTACTTCGGCCCCAGCATGGACCAAAGGCTTTAAGTGGGTCAACTGTGTTTTAAAGCTTTCCAAAACTCTTTGTGTGCTAAGAAAATTTCAACTGTCTAATTCTTATAAAGCTTTAAACAATTATATCTATTTATCCCTAACTTGAGCTGAACCTTTCTCAGACCGGTTAAAACTCAGTGGGAGGGGGGTGGATTCTGCATCCAAAGCGTTGGAAGATTTTTGGTTTCTGTTGAAAATTTTATAATATAATCTCACCCCAAAGGCAAACAAAGACGTTCCTCTCTGCTGTCCGTCCTGATTTATATAATATTTCTATCATAAGTTTATTCATAGAACTATAAATACATTCCCAACTTATTTTTTTATCTTGGTAATGGAGAACTGGCTTCGTTGAAAAATCAACGATGTTGTTTAGCAGGCCGCGCACCTAGCAAGATTTTTAAGGCCCAAACTAGCTTCAGTCTGTTTAAGGCCCAAACTAGCTTCTATCTATTTATCCCTAACTTGAGCTGAACCTTTCTCAGACCGGTTAAAACTCAGTGGGAGAGGGGTGGATTCTGCATCCAAAGCGTTGGAAGATTTTTGGTTTCTGTTGAAAATTTTATAATATAATCCCACCCCAAAGGCAAACAAAGACGTTCCTCTCTGCTGTCCGTCCTGATTTATAGAATATTTCTATCATAAGTTTATTCATAGAACTATAAATACATTCCCAACTTATTTTTTTATCTTGGTAATAGAGAACTGGCTTCGTTGAAAAATCAACGATGTTGTTTAGCAGGCCGCGCACCTAGCCAGATTTTTAAGGCCCAAACTAGCTTCAGTCTGTGGGATCGAACAAAGAATACCTGCAGCTCCAACACAAATAACCAGTATAGTACGCGTGTTACAGAATTTTAAGCGGATCAAAGAAAGAAAAGACAAGTGAGATAAGGAGACTCTGGCGACCGCCATACGTGAAAAAACCGCGATAACCACGTCCACCCCCGTATTTCATCACACATCCACACGCTCTCACACCTCATACTCTCACACACACACACACACACATGCACACAAGCGCCCCTACCTACATCCATGCCCATACAGCTAGAAATAATTAAATCCCAAGAATGGCTGTCACGACGATTAAAAAAAATTAAAATGCAATATAAATTTATAAATATTTATTATATGAACACATTGAGTAACCCAAGAAGTAGTATTAACCTTAAAGGCATCACTATAAGGTTTAAGATACTTAGCGCTTTCGAAAGGCCTTAATTTAATAGTTTCACAGCATAATAACCTTCATTACCTTTTTCATCAAATTTCACATAAGTTAAACCAAAACCCATTACTCACCTTCTGATAATAATCAACACGGGATGTATTTGTATAACGCGAATTACCCCCATGAATCAAGTATCGCGCATCTCATTAATAATTCGTGTATGTTTGGGTCAATTACTGATGATGTTAAGTAAGCATTAAGAAAGTACCAAGTACCGCATTTATGGAGGACTAAATACTTAATACCATAGCCACCACCTTGTAATCCAGTTTTTAGATTCCCTGGATTTTCTTCCAATGCAGCATTTACCAATAAATTGGGAATATCTGATAATAATGATAATTTCTTATCTGGCGAATTTCCATCAGCAATATCCGATGATAGTCCAATCAAACATAATACCACGACACAGGGTGGCATCGCCCATTCCATAGCTTAAGTTTCAGTTGATATGTTGGATCAACCCGTCGTTAAAAATCCCACACGAAATTCAATCGTGTTTATCATCAAATAACTGGCCCCTCCAGCCGGACATAGTTGGGAAAATATGTGTTCTGAATATAGCCATTGCCTTATAATTGAGGTCTTGCATATAATTAAATTTCATTCATACCCACATACGCACCCCCTGTATACACACACCCGTACATACGAACACGCACACATTCATACATACATACATACCCATATATATATAAAATTTACTCACCCCATAGCTAGTCCAGATCCCACTCCTTGCCCCCTGTATCGCTCTCAGCCCATCATTTCACTCCTTCTCGCCAATGATTGTTGGTGCCACACAACACCCCGCCATATGTTATGGATGCTTATATAATTGGCCTTTATCGTTTAAAAATGGTTCTAGGCACCGCAGACCTTTACAACTGCGACTCAGTATCTAAGGTCCGTAATCAAAAATACAAGATGGTGGTAATGACCTATAACTACCGGTTGTTACTTATGATCTGCCCTGGGTTTTGCTAAAACGTTGTTTGACGCTTCATGTAACCCCAAGCTGAGTTAATTTGATGAACCCCGATCACGTAACATCAACAAAATATATTAACCCTGCCGTACTATCGATAGCAACAGGGAGGAAGACGTTTTAAAGCTTTTGCTTCTAGTCGTCCTTCATCCAGAATACCGAAGAAAGATCTTTAGATCTTTTTATCTACTAAGAAGATGATGATGGGTTACAATTAATGCATCATTACATCTTTTTAATGCTCCATAAACAAGCGTGGTTGATAAATTAAAAAAAAATGTCCATCAACACCTTTGAACGCATTTTGTTGTGAAATCTATGTTTTAATAGGATTTTTTGGGCCGTTATGACAAATTTTTTAATTACTTATATACAAAGTTTATTTCTTTTCTGGTTTTTCAATAGAGTTGCGCAAGTGGACGCAAATGTTTGTGGAAAAACACAAATCGACTTGTGCAGGCAATTGTTTTTTTTTGAAATGGAAAGTTAATCAATACGTCGAATCATATAACAAAATATGGCATATGCCAATATATCATGATGAGATGTAAAACTAAAAATTTCATATTTATCATTTTAAGGGTTGTCCTTTTAATTGTTGTTTACTTATAATTCATACCGAAATATATAAAAAAAAGTCCCCAAATTTACACAAGATTGGAATTAAATAGAAAACATAGTTATATTCTTTTGAAATTGTAATAGTCTTTATTTGGAAAGGCAAATAGGAAATTGTTTCCACAGATTTGGTGGCATATACGCACACTTTGTCTACATTTTCCATGACTGTTTTGCATGTATATGGTTGAATTTTGTTGACGTGTTGTTGAATACACGAGTGGTTCTGGGATTGTTGGCGTATATCTTTAACTTTAAATAACCCCAAAATATTCAGTGTACACGACCAGGAAAGGTTTCATGCATTTAATTACCATCTTCATACTTGACGAAGTTAAATCAATATTTTAACCATATAGTTTATCGTTAAGGTTAACAATAAAAACGCATTATTCTCTCGTGAATTTGTCCATTTTTACAAACTCTAAACTGTCTGCTTCCATCCAGTATTTTTGGCGGCAATCACTTTCCCATTAAAATTACGGAAATTCAAATTTTGTGTAAATTTTGGGACACCCTGTATAAAAAGTTTTGTGTTAAACAATCATAAAATTTAATTTCAATTATAAATGTTATAATAGAGAGAAACGGATATTTAATTCGGAAAATTATTCATAAAATATTTAATATATTTTTCATTTAAATTGCTAAAATTCATAAAAAAATATTTTTGTTAAGTTTTTCTTTGATTTCTATTATTTATATAAGAACATTCTTATTGTTTAATTTAGAATGAAAAAAAAAATGTATTATAATTGCTAACCAAATTTGAAAAAGGTGTGTTGACTTTATAGAACTTTTATGTAAAAGAAATGAAAATAAATTAATATCGTAAACTAGATAATAATAATGTGGAAAAGTTGCCGTAAGGTGTTTCTCATTCATCGTTCTAACGTAAATAAAGTAACTACATTTTACTCTCAAATCTCTAAGAGAAAAGTTTTATTTCCCATTTTCCATATATGTATGTGTTATGGTTTAGGATTTGTTAGTTAGATGAAAACATTAATTTGCATTATAGTTTAATCGAATAAATTATTAAAGTAATAAATTTAATCTAGTTTTTGATTTGATAAATTTGTATCCAAGTTTGTCTAATTGTAAATAATCTCACTCTTTAATCAGTAAATCTGTCATCATATAAATTATTTCTAATTTTATAGTAATAAAACTAATTAAAACGTAAATTAAAATAATTTGTTTTGGCTCGTAGCGTTGCAAAACTTTGAACAAGTAAAATGTAAATGTTGGTACTTTTAATGCAACAATTAACTTGGAAATCTGAAGTTCTAAAATTCCCAGAAGGGATACCTTTGAACACGTAGATATCCTTAGGTTCTTCTTACCATTATTAGTAACGGGAAGGCAAAGTATCGAGCTATCGTAATTCAATTCATAATTTTCAATAAATCCAAATAGTATAAGTTTTTCAATCGTAACTCGAACATTATTGAATTTTCTAGGAAATTGAAAAATTTTCCTTTCACTTATTTTAAAAGATTTTCAAAAAAGGTCTCTGACCACCCAATGATTATTTACTAAAATATCACCAACCAAATTTGGGACTTTTAGTTTCAGCTGTTTGTTATTACTGTTATTAACTGAAAAAAACATCAAATTCAATAAAAAAAGAAAAACCAAAATATGAATCCAGAGACCGAGAGTCAAATTATCATATATATAATACACAAACCACGAAAAAGCGTAGCCATATCATAGGAAAGAAGAGAGTACGGAAGAGAAAGAAGAAAAATCAAAAACGAAACCAATAAACGAAATTTTTTTAATTTCTTTTCTTCAAATTTCAATTTCAGTTTATGCTTTGCTCGCGGAGTGGATAGACGTATTGTTTTGGATTTAATTTATTTCAGGCTTAATAAATATTTGTTTTGAAATTTCAGCTGTGTTTAAATTCATTTTTCACTTTCTGTTTTTCGGAAAATTAAAAATAAAATTCATGCATAGGGAAAGATTTAACAAAAATTATTTTAAGTTTCCTTACTTCTGAATCTTAACTTTTATTTTAGTCATAATTTTCTTTGTTTTTAAATATTTTCTATTGATTAGAAATTAAAGAAACAATTCATAAAATTGATTTGTTCGTTCTTTGCAAAACAAGATAGAGAAATATATCATGATTCGATTCTTCGATTCTTCGATTAAACTGAAACAACTGAATTATCTGAAAAATTGTTTGCAATTGTTGTTGTTTTTTCAGTTTTTTCAGTCAAATCGAACGTACCTAATATAAATCTTTCGTTGATTTATACATTTTGTCTAATGTAAAATTATATAGGGAAAGCAAAATTGTGGTTATGAGGATTATATTCTTGAAGACTTTTGTGTTTAGTGATTATTGAGTTTGATTAGAAAGGTTTGTTGGAAATTAATTAATAATGAAACTGTTTTTGAGTTAATTTATTTATTGGTTGTCCTCGATAAATTTGTATTATTTACTAATTTTATATTTTATATAATGTATGGGATAATGTGGGATATACTGTGGAATAATGTATTACGCCAACTATTTCGGACTATGTAATATTCAAAGTTTCTGGATTATAATTATTTACTTCTATAGAGGCAGGGGCCCTATTCCTGAACACATATATGTGAATTTGGACCATATTGTGAAGGTCGAATTAAAATTAGATAATATTGTGAAAACTGAATTTCGTTTTTAGTAATATCGTTACCGTAACCGTTTAATGTTATGCAATGCAAACTTTCCAATATTACAAAAAATATACATTTGTTCGGGAATAGGACGTTAAAGTTTTGTAGTTAACATTTTTTAGTTGTATTATGGATTTTATTTAGAGTGGCGCAATTTTTGTTGGTAAATGTAAATTTTTTTAATTCGGTAATAGTGAGGCATAATGCAGGTAATACCGAAATAAGATTTAGGGATCATTACGGGCGTGACATTAACGGTAATACTTTTATCGGTATTGGAAGCCCTAATCGAGAGTTGTGGAAGATGTTAGATTAGATGAAATCATATATATAATACACAAGCCACGAAAAAGCGTAGCCATAGGATAGGAAAGAAGAGAAGACGAAAGGGAAAGAAGAAAAATCAAAAACGAAACAACTAAACGAAATTTTAAAATTTCTCCAAATTTTATTTCCGATCATCCGAGTTTAGTTAGGGGAATATTTAATAAACTATAGAACTGTTAAAGAATTTTAATCAAACTCACTAGTTTGTAATGAAGCGCTGCTTCGGTGACGAATCATCGAAGTGGCATAGCAGGCCGCGTACCTAGCGAGATTTTTTTAATAGCCCCAAGCTAGCCGTAGTCTGTGGGGACGAGAGAGAAATCCTGCTGCTCCAACACAAATACCGAATTGTACGCGTGATACATGATACGAACTGATAGAGAAAAGAAAATAAGTGCATGATTGAGACTGGCGATCCCCTTATACGAACAAACCGCGATCACCACGTCCTCCCCCCTAATTCTAACACACTCACCCGCGCATCCACTCTCGCACTTCGCCCACTCACTCACCCACACACTCGCATACCTACACATATCTGCACACCATCACCCCTATCTACATACACGCATACATTCACACACACATCCATACCCATACAAAACAAAAATTCATGTGACTCACCCCATGTCCGTGGTAGATTCCCGTCCCTTGATCTCGTTTCTCCTATCCTGGCATCTTAATCCCACACGGCTTGTGAATCAGGTATTGTGAACTTGTTACCGGTATTTCAGACTGATAATCTTTCCAATACATCAATACCAATAACCTATATCTGCTTTTCAGGCTGGTTACCGATGAATCACTTCTACGGCGAGTGGTTGGAGACCAGTTACGGCGACCAGTTACGGTCAGTTTGATAATCTTCCCAATACATCAATACCAATATCCTATATCTGCTCTTCAGGCTGGTTACCGATGAATCACTTCTACGGCGAGCGGTTGGACAAAAATATTACTAACAATGATATAATTAAATATAATTTGAATAAATATTTTGGCATATACGAAACACAAAGACTCTAATCGTGTTTGTAACGAACGGCTAATTAAAGCTCAGGATTGACGCCTTGATGATACTCGAACCTTGAAGATACTCGTGCCTAGGCCCTTTACAAATATTGGATTAGGGATATTCACTAAACATCGATGTATGGAATTTACTCTATGTTTACACACGATACATTAAGAAAATGGACTTCGAGGACGCCGTTGCTTGCTCGACAGTTATCGAGCGACAGTTGTGCTAAAATGAAAGCGACAGTTGTGCTAAAATTAAAAACTTTGCGAAAAATACTAAACTCAAAATATTGAAATGGCGGTGATTCAGATCAATATGAAAAATAAGGAGATAGCTATTTCTTATGGGAAGATCATCAACTAATAATCAAGCGACACAATCTGAGGATACAATTTATGATAAAGTATCTATTTACTTGCGTAGTGAAGTTGTAAGAAGACACAACGAAAATCCTTTGGAAATCAGGAATGATCTAAAAACTCAGTTTCCCAAGCTGTATTTGTATAGATCGCCTTAAAATATTTAAATATTTTAGGGACTTCTGTTCCATTTAGAATCAATCAGCAAAGAAATAGAATGAAAGGAAAACGATTAAGCAAACTTTTGTTTGCGCAAAGTCGGTCTAAAGAAAATTGGTCTTAATAGACAATATTTCATATGGAGTTACATTTCAAATGTGCTTTTTTGTTAATCGGAAACCCGTGACAAGATCAAAGAAATCCTGATCGGTAATAATAACTCCAAACCTTTCTGGTCATATGCTAGCTAGGCACAAAGAAACTTCATGGTAAAAAACAAAAAGGCATCACAAGTTCCTCTACCCGAATCACACAATATAATTCATTCCACATCTGATCTTTTAGCTTCTTACTTTGCAGTCACCTCAATACTGCCAACTTAAAATCAACTGCCCCTTTCCCTTCCAAATAGTCAAATACAAACTCAAAATAGGTCTTTTTTCGCACCTGAGTTGCATCAAAGGTTCTTAAAGAGTTAAGTTCAAACAAGTCAGCGGGTCCAGGCGGTATCGTAGTAGAAACTGTCATCACTCTTTAGTTAAACCATTATATAGACTATTTATCCTTTCTATGACAACATGCACTTTTCCATGATCTTGGAAAACCACCATTGTCCACTCAATCCCAAAAAAAAGAAATAAGACCGATCCATTCAACAATAGGCCGATTGCTATTGCCTCCTTACTCTCCAAAGTAATGGAGTCAAGAGAAAATGTTCACTAATGAACTATTATGAGGATAGCAATTTACTATCGGATCACCAATATGAATTTCGAAGAGAAAGATCTGCAAGTGATTTATTGTTGTATTTGACTGACTTATGGTACTGTAATATTGTTGAATAAGATCAAACACAAATAGTCGCTTTAGATATCTCTAAGGGTTTTGATTGTGTTTGGTATTCACTACTTATTAAACTAACAGCACTGGGTATTGCGCTAGCTCCTTAGTCTCCTGGATTAAGAGCTTTAAGAACTGCAAAATTCAGGTAGTTGTGAATGATGGTACCTCTAACTCATATTCTTGACGCTGGTGTTCCCCAAAGATCCTTTCTTCCTCCCACCTTATTATTGATTTTCATAAACTATATTTTACTATACACTCTTAATCCAATTCATTCGTACGCAGATGATAGTACTTTATCCTCTGCGTATAATTTTCACAACCGTGCCCAAATCAATTCAACCACCGTCGATTGAAAACGAGATGAAATGATCACAGGACATCAAAACTATTCTTAAACGGGGGAAAACTAACCGGTTCGAGTTTACTAAATTTCAAGCGTTTTTTTGACACACATAAACGCGACAGACCGGACTTTTCACCCAGCATTGAGGGTTACCCGATTAAAAACTCTATCATCTCATATGCACGGTCTAGAAATAGCTTCCAATTTTTCTTGGGAAGAACATACTTACTCAACACCAAAAATGCAGCTAAATGCTAAGGTTATCCACGAAGAAGCAAATTTTACTTTGCTCCTTTTGAATTGCTGATTATATATGAAGCTTTTATAAGACCTCCTATGGAATATATTTTACATGAAGGGTAGGGGCAGCAAAAACTTATTTAGTCGCATTCGATAGAACTCAACGCCGTGGATTCAAGTTATTTGATGATGCTAGTTTAACAAACTCTCTGGATACTGTAATGAAGCGCTGCTTCGTTGAATAACAACGAGATTTAGTTACAGCACCAAACTAGTCCGTGGGGACAAGTAGACATTTACCTGCTGCTCCAGTTCAAATAACGGTGTTTGTACGCGTATCGTTAAACAATCGGATCAAGAACAAAAACTAAGTGAAATGATTAGACTCTGGCGACCCCTATATATGAAAAAACCGCGATCACCAGGTCCGACCCCCTAAGTCTTACAAATGCACACTCTATCGCACTTCATCCATTCACTTACACACACCCATACCCATACACGCACATGCACACATCCATGCCCATACGCACGTTCACACCACCCCGCGTAATTTTTGATAAGTACCCGATGAGATATACATCCCGAACACAAGCTAGGTTGATGACAAAAAACAAGAAACCGTTCATAACAAAAGATCCTGTATTGGTTGGCTCGAATATAATGACTAAACGGTATGTCTAACATATGTTAGTACTTGACTTCGATGCTAATGAGGATCTTGTTTCAGCTTTCCGGTAGTCGAATGTAATGTTTTCAATGTCACATTGCCTACACCCAAAGTCAACACATGCTGTTCACCGACTTATGCTAGTATAAACTGATCAACCTGTACAGCTCATGCCATGAATCCATTAACGATGTCCGTATAATATCAAAATCCATTTCACATGGTAATGTAGTAGCAGAATTATCGAGTTGACCGAACATCATTCGTTGTGCTGTCACAATCGGGCTAAATAGTGGTAAGACAACAATATCATTCATTTTTAATTATAACTATTTATAAGTTTTCATCAATAAATTCTTGTTATACGAAAAATTCTTGTTTACATGGTTTACAATTGAAGGCTGACATATGCGTAGGCAACAAACATACTCGGTCATGCACATCCACATCCACTCGTCCATATACTCCCGCTCATGCACCTACATACCCATCCATGATCATTCATACACAAAAAAAAATTTAAATAAAATATGACTCACCCCATGATTTGATAAAACCCCTACTCTCCATACCTCCCTGCTCTAATTCCTTATATCCGCATCACCAGAGGCGTATTATTGGTTTGTATTAATTCCAGCAAATGAGTTTCACGGTCAGGTTATACTGACCGAGGTAAGTGATGAATTTTAATGGTGGTAAGTAAGCGACCAATAGGTGTAAATAACACCGTTATTGCAGCAATCCCAGAAATATGCCAATTAATAAATTAGCGAATGACTTTGACAACAAGCCTTCACTGATAGCCTGAGTCCACACCAAGGTTGGTAAATCCATTACAGACCCACCTACGTTACCGCTCCGAGTACAACGACAAGGCTGTTATTGCGTATGTTCCACCTTACAATATGACAATGCCAGATATCAGTAAAAGAAATTGATTATACACGACCAATGGTCTTACGTAGATACCAGTAATAAAGAAACACCTTCCATAACAACCGTGTTGACATTTAGCTTTTCAGAGTATTTACTTAGTATTAACCAACTAGGTCAATGTTAACCAAAAGTATCTTCGTTACATGCAGACAATTAATCAATTTATTACGGTTTATTATTCCTAGTTTATTTTGCACAATTAAGAATTATTGGTTTTTTTATGTTTATATTTAATCATACACGGATAAATCTTTCATATTTATTCTTACACAGTTAATTTTACTTTACGTAATCTTACACAGACAAAAAAAAATTCTTACATTTAATCTAACACAGATAAAATTTTTTTAAATTAATCTTACACAGTTATATTTTCTTTCATACAATCATACACAGACAAAATTGTTTATTTAATCTAACACAGATAAATTTTCTTAAAATTTGGTTAAATGATTTGGAAATCCTATGAGATTTCTTTAGTTCTTTTTTTTTTTGTAAATATATTATGTTTTCTTTCTTGTGTGTAGTAGGGATGCTACACTCACAATAGAGCACCACATAGACCCTAATCAAAAATGTACGATTCCATTGACACGACACAATCTCTGCCTCTACTCTTAAGTTAACAGCCTATAATTTTAGCTAATTGGTATGCAAGGTCACTAATAATTAATCAGATTTTCTTTTTCCGTGGTCGTATTCTCAAAAAAAATAAATTCAGGCACCAAAAAAAAAATTACACTTAAAGACCACCATATTTGTTCCTGGACATTTAGGTTTTCAATTATTCCGTACACATATTCACGATACGTGCGATTAGTCCAGATAATTTCTGGTCCTTATACAATTGGTATAATCTTTTTGTTATCTTCCGAAGAGAATACTCATTCCAGAACACCGAGTAGCACCAAAAGGCCCGGATGTTTTTTCCTCTGCATTTACTTTGGTAATTTATATACTTTCCGAAATTCCATGCTTAATTACCACATGCCACTCGAAGACGTCAAAAAAACCAACCAGCAAAGAAAACAGATGTTATCTGTCTAAACAAAAAGTCGAAACAAAAGACCACAAGCCACCTACCGCCATCTATTTATAGTATCACAACAGCTGTTTTTCGAACAATTACAATTCGATAAGTTTGTTTCTGGGTATATTTTTTTCGTTAGTTATTAGTACCCACTAAAGAGTTTGCAAAACTAACTTGTGTTAAAATTGGAAAAGAATTATAAAAAAAAATATTGATTACGAAATGATTGTAAGAAATTATATAGGGAAATGGCGCGATTCCGATTCAATGAGATTGCACTGTTCCATGATAACTCCAAACCGAAATTATTGCGACAGACTGTAATGTATTAACATATTAAGAAAATTAAGAAACACTCTTGCGCTGCAGACTGTAAAATGTAAAATAAAACCTATATATGTATATATGTAAAATTAGTGATAAAACCTGTAACTTATATATTTTATATATTTAGATTTATGTAATACAATAATTTCAATTTTGGAAAAGAGTGAATGATCACATTTGTTTGCAGTCAGCTGAGTTATAAGCTTATAAATAAATTAGTGGAAAAATTTAAAATAAACTTGTGTTATATTTAAAGTTAATAGTTTGATTGTTGTTTTTCTAATACATAAAAGTGGCGACGATGATAAAAACGAAACTATTGTGAAACTATTGTAATTTAGAGTGAGTAAATATAAGTGAAAGATTATACCGTGCAAGCGTCGGTACGCCATATTTGCGTTTATATAAAAATTGTCTGGAGTCGTGTTAAATTGTGTTTTTCTTAGTATAAAATTAATTTGTACTCTCACTGCATAGACAAATTGATGTTGAAGTCAGAGATCATAACACAAAATAAGAAAGAAACTTTTGAAGAAACTTTTGAAGAAACTTTTGAAGAAAGGTGTAAAGATTTCAAGCAAAATCAATTAACTACAAAACAAAAGATGTCATTAATTGGTACCATTGAAGCTTTTGTCCCAGGAGAAGACTTTGAGACGTATGAAGAGAGATTGGAGCAATTTTTTTTGATAAACGAGGTACAGGAACAAAAAAAGGTATCACTATTTATAACTATTATGGGGGGAGAAACTTACAAAATTTTAAAAGGCTTATCTACACCTAAAACACCTAGTTCTTTGCCATATGCGGAGTTAATAAGTGTACTTAAAAATCATTTTAAACCCAAGGTTAATAAGAGGGCTGAACGATTCAAATTCTCTAAAGCAAATCAAGAGGATGGCGAGTCAATCTCAGATTATATAGTGAAGCTTAAAGGTCTTGCACAATCTTGTGAGTATGGGGATTTTTTAGATGATGCTTTAACAGACAAGTTTCTAGTCGGCTTGAAATCAGAAGAAATTCAACAGCAGCTGTTACAACATCCTGATATTAAATTTAATGAATGCTGCCAAAAGGCATTAAATATTGAGATGTCTGTAAAAGAAGTGAGATCCATAAATCCAACTATAGGTCAAATATTTCAATCTGGTGGTGCTACCAAACAACATTACCGTCAAGCACGTCAACCTTACCGTCATCATTCAAACAGTCATTATGAAAGTTCAAACTTAAATCGTAGTTATAGTCCAAGGAACGGAAATCATAGTCATGAGTCATTTAGACGTTATCAAAGTCCAAGTTCTGTCCGGAGCTTAAGTCCAAGGAGCATCAGTCGTAGTGAACCAGGAAGTTCAAAGTCAACATGCAGTCGTTGTGGGTTATACAGTCACCATGAAAGTCAATGTCCGGCACAGAACTGGAAGTGCTACAGTTGCTATAATTACGGACATACATCTAAAACATGCCGTAATAAAAATTCGAAACACATCAAGGTAATCAACAGTATCAATAAATCAAATTTACCAATAGAATATGAAGTCACTATTGAAAACCAAAAGGTCATCATGGAAGTAGATACTGGAGCATGTTCATCAATAATTAACGTAGTTAAGTATAAAGATAGTTTTAGTCATTTAAGATTAATCAGTGTTAATGATTCTTTCTCTACCGTTACGGGACAGGTTATCAAGGTTATGGGGAAAATGATTGTCAACGTGAGTTTTAGAGGGAATATATACAATTTGGAGTTAATTGTTATTGATGCCGAAAGGGATTTTAAACCTTTAATCGGCAGATCGTGGTTAGATGCTATTTTACCGGAATGGAGGGATTACTTAGGCTCATCCGAACCTGTTTTGGTAAATAATTTAAAAGTTATGTCAATTTTAGATAAAATAAAAGTAATTTTTCCTAAAGTACTCGAAAGCAATGCTACAAATCAATCGATTGAAGGGTTTTTGGTGGATATTTTGTTAGAAGATCATGCTAGGCCTATCTTCCATAAAGCTTATACGGTAGCTTATAGAATCAGGCCAAAGGTTGAAGCCGAACTAGATAGATTGTGTATGAGTGGTGTTTTAGAAGCAGTAAAATTTAGTAATTGGGCTAGTCCGATAGTCATTGTACCAAAAACAAACGGAGACATTCGGATATGTGTGGATTTTAAAGTGACTATTAATAAGATGGTCAAAACGGAGCACTACCCTCTACCTCGCATCGACGACATATTTGCAGGACTTGCAAATTGTACTTATTTTTGCGTTATTGATTTAACTGGTGCGTATCAGCAATTATCCGTCAAGGAAGACTCAAGGGAGCTCTTAACAATAAACACACATAAAGGTTTATTTAGGTATCGGCGCTTACCTTTTGGATTGAAATCGGCCCCATCCATATTCCAGTCCGTGATAGATCAGATATTAATTGGGATAGAAGGAGTTGTATCATATCTCGATGACATATTAGTCGGAGGAAAAGATTATCAAGATTGTTATGATAAGCTGTTTCGGGTATTAGGAAGGTTAAATGAGTATAATGTTCAAATTAATATTGATAAATGCAAAATTTTGTCTCCCAGTGTATGCTATTTAGGTCATACTTTGTCCGCAGAAGGAATTCGTCCTAACACAGAAAAGATCCAGGCTATTGTAAATGCACCTGCACCATCAAATGTGTCACAATTACAATCCTATCTAGGATTACTTAACTGCTATGGGAAGTTTATCCCAAATTTGTCGACGGAATTACGAGATTTATATTACCTTTTAAAAAAAGATGTTGTTTTTGATTGGTCCGAAAGTTGTCAGGTTTCGTTTCAAAAATCTAAATCTCTTATTTTAAAACACAATTTATTGGAATTGTACGATTCAAACAAACCTATTATTATTGCTACTGATGCCAGCCCATACGGTGTGGGTGCAATTTTATCACATGTGGTGAATGGGGTTGAAAAGCCAGTTCTTTTTGCCTCAAGTACATTGTCACCGGCCGAAAAAAATTACTCCCAACTTCACAGAGAAGCCTTGGCAA
This sequence comes from Diogma glabrata, assembly GCA_963693315.1. Classification (NCBI taxonomy): domain Eukaryota; kingdom Metazoa; phylum Arthropoda; class Insecta; order Diptera; family Cylindrotomidae; genus Diogma; species Diogma glabrata. Next base: position 266,899,386 of record OY856188.1, read on the forward strand.
TAATCTTTGGCCTTAAACAGTTTCACAAATATGTATATGGTGATTCTTTCATAATCCAAACTGACCATCAAGCGCTTAGAGAAATATTTAACCCTAACAAGTCAACGCCTGCAGTTGCTAAGAAGTATGTTTAAGAAATTATGTTTAAAAAAACGACAATAACTACAGAAGTTTTTGTTAAAGGGAACCCAGTGCGTGTGGAAAAGCAGGGCGAGTCCCAATTACGAAGATCGATCAATAGCTTCGTTACAATTCCCTCGACCATAAACGCATTATCGAGGCTCTCTGTGTATTTTACAAATACTACTATAGTAAGCGTTTAGCTAAGATAAAAGCTCTAATGCCTAAACGACACCAGTTCTCCCCCACTACTCGTCTAGCAATAAACTCCCATGAGCACTCAATTTAATCATTCTTTGGCCGAACTGAGCAATATGTCTTTTCTTTATTCCCACGAACGACCTCTGTATACAATTTTCTAGAATGCACTGTTTTTGCGCTTAGCAACAACCAAAAAAACTTGATTCTTAACATAAAGAAACTAACTGTCTCTCATTAAAATCTTACCATCCCTTACACACATCCCTTACACATTTCTTTCCTTTCCCTCTACCATCCCCTTGCATATATTACTTCTTCACTTTTCACTATTTTCGTCCAGTTAATTACTGTTCTGCCTGTATTATTAGTCTGTGGTTACGCTTACCGTTCCGAAAAAAGAAAACGAACTAACTATTATCTAGCTATTGTGGAAAGTATTCGATGTTCAAAAAACGTCGATGTTTTTAAGCGATATATCGGAAAACATCGATGCAGGGTTCCGATGTTTTACATCGTATAAAAACATCGATGTATTTTTTAAGTGGACACCCCTAGGTATAGGTAGGTAGTGTAGATAGGCAATGTTCGAAATTGCCGTAATTTTTTTTTTGCACTGAATCGAAACTAAAACAACGTGACAGTGGAGAGTTAAGGATGATTATAAATGAAGCGCTGACGAAACAATATAGTTCGCAATTATCAATCAAAATGTTTTTAGAATAGAGATATCACTAACAAAAAGATAGTTAGAAATATAGTTAACAAAAAAATGGTGTTAGATCATCTGGTTCCGACATGTGGTTTCACCAAGATAGTGCCACAAATCATCCTCGTTCATGAAAAAATTCAGTTACTTTCAATTGTAACATTCTTGCTGACAATGAACATGTTGCGCGCGTATTTTAAAAAGTCGGTCAAGTGTGAATAAAATTCACTTGCTGAGAGTTCCGTGAATATAAAATATCAAAACTATTTGACATAAAGTTGAGTTGCAAAGTTTTTATATTGCCAGACACATAAAAAATGAATTTTTCCTCGTAAATATCAATATAAATGTCAAGATTCAATTCCACCAGCTTGTAAGTGGTTTCAATTTTTCCCTATCTTCACACCCATCCCATCAAAATACGGAAATATAATTATTTGACGCTTCGTTATAGTTTTCGTTACATATTTATCCAACTTGAACTTTTTCAAGTTTTTTATTTTATCAAGTTTGGAACTACGAGAAGGATAGTTTGTAAGGAACACTGTGTATTCCTTATAGTAGAATCACTATCAGAAACATTAGAGGAATTGCGTGCCTTGAGATTAAAATTTCCGACTGGCTGCAGCCTGTGAGTTCGATTTTGCCTTTCGTAAGCCCATCACAAATAATGAATTGCACGCAAAAGTTTTACAATAATACGATTTATCCGTAACCGAGCAAGAAAAAAGAACTATGATGACCCCAAAAGTCGGCGGAACCCAGATCATCATAAACATCACACCAAACTTTATTATACTTAAAAATTAAAATGTTTCATTTACCCTAATTATTTTTACTTGATCCAACTCTTCATGCTTATTCCACACTAGTCAAGCATGGTGAATAAAATCTAATAATAAAACCACCACATATTGCGCCAATGGTACAGGTGAATGTTGAATATGAATAACAAATTAATATAATAGCAATTGTTTATTGCGCCAATGGTACCCGCGATTGTTGAATATGAATATATAATCAATTAAATAATTGAGATAATATTTTCTTTCGTTTTAGAAACAATTTCATAATAACATTAACTCACTGTTATATTGTTAGTTTTAAAAAACCAATCACACAAACTATGACTATTTTATTTAAAAAAAATAAGATATAGAATTCAATGAACTAATTGTTCTGTGTGGAGAGGACGAACGATAAAAATTATTCGACAGCATAGAATCGGTAAAATACCATTTCAACACCAAAGAAATTATTTCAGGGACAACTGCTTCGTAACAGGTTTTTAGTTTTTCGATTAATTAGGTTGGGAGCAAGACGGGGATGAAAAACATGGAAAAATCTGAAACTCAAAATTATACAATTATGTACTTTTGTACTTTTATATGAGTTTAAAAAACGGAACCCTAAAACTGAAACATTTACTATGTCACTTTCAATAAACAAAATGTTTTTTGTGGAATGAGATGCCTTTCCAACGTCAAATCCTTTCAAGAGTTCTGCAACAAAATGTTTTGTTTTTCGCATTAAATTTTTTTAATGTTAAAATCGTATCGTAAATTCTATTAAGAAGACAATATCCGAATATTCTTTCCTTCAAACATTTCTATTAAATTACAATTTCAAATAGAAACTCATGAAGCAGATGTTACATTGAATCCAAAAGGCAAAAACATGGAAATAAAACCAAAAAAACATAATAATTATACTTAAATTAAAACGTTTAAAGTTTTTTTTGTTTGCAAAAATTACATACGAGTTTCAACAACGTTAATTTGTATTATTATTATATCGTTTATGAGAATGAAAAGATTTTTTTTACCTCCATCAAACAACTCATATACGAATCCATTCACTTAGCTATATAATTTTGTATCACAATTTCACAATAAAAGGGTTGTTTTGTTTGGAATGAGGATGAAGAAAAAAGGGGGTTCTAAGGTTAGCATCATTTTTCTTTACGTTTTTATGTTTTGTTTTTATAATAATATTACGAATACAAGATTTATAACAATTACTTTTTAATTGCTGGTAACGGTAATGCTTGTTCATTTGATGACAATAAAATAATCTACGAAGTGATTGTTGTGAATGATTGATAAGAGTGATATTAATTATTGTTGATGGAAAGAAGTATTCAGTAGATGGATACGCTTTGCCTCGCCCTTTGATCAGTAAACACATATTTCCACTTAATAACTTTAAAATAAACCAAAACAATAATTTTTGTTTTAACGAAACTAAATTTTTGTTTATATTTCTACCCTAAAATTGCTTCCCACAAAATTAATCGCAAACGATTACATAGCAAAATTAAATAATTAATTAGCATTTTACAAAAAAAAAAGAAATTATAATCTGAAATCAAATAACTTTCCACAAACAACCAAAACTGCTAACCGATATAATTTATTAAATAAATTAATACAAAAAATAAGCATTAACGTTAATAAATTCTTAATCCAATTTAAAATAAAAATAAAGTTCAATTAATTTTCAAACGTTAAATGTATTTTTGAAAAGGGTTGAGGTTAGGCATTTTCTACAAATTGATTGATTATACAAATTTCCTTTAAAAAATATAAATATTATTTTTCGTAACAAAAGCACTGCATTTCCTTTAACCTCATAACAAACAAAAAAATTGCTCGTGTAATGTTGTCCTATAAACTTCAAAACGTATTTTTGTGATATTTTAATATACTTTCGTATCTTGAAATTTGGCAAAGAATAAGTTGGATTTTCTTCTTAAATTGTGTTTTTTTTTTGGTATGAAATATCCATTCTAATGGAATTTTAAATGAATAAAACTAAATCAACAAGATATAAAAACTGTGGAATCGTTAGTAAATGTTATAAGAACTTTCTTCCAATACTCTGTTAATATTGTACTTAATCTACCAACCCTGAAAACGAAACGTTCGTATCAAATCTCTTCAGTTACCGTAAATACTTTACCGTAAAGTTACAACTTTCGCAGAAAAGCGACATTAAATCTATAATAATCTGACATTTCCCAACTATACTCAATCAGCCTTGACCGAAATTGAATTCACTCAGAAAACTTTACAGAATACTTTTCTATGTGGCGTAAATGTTACTTTTTAATTATCTTTTGTGACGAACGATATTTAATACGCAACTACCAGATATCAAAATAATATTACTTTTATCCTCCCGAATCCAATAACAGGTTTATTTTTTTTGTTAAATTATAATTGTGTGAGTTATTATACCTTACAGAAAAAAATATTGCGCGAATCAGCGCAAAACAATAAAACAATTTATTTGATTTTATTGAACACTGAAATAAATGTTTGTTGATTGTAGTTTATAAAAGAAATCAGCAAAAACATTTTCCCTCTCCTTTAAATTTTTATATTTGAAAAACGATAAATTCAAACTGTAACATATTTATGTATGCAAGGGTGTCCCACGAAAAATGCTGTATTTTAATTTTCCAAACCTTGAACCAGAATTAGGTTGTTTATGGTCTAAAAGTCATCCGTGAATTTTTTCAAAACTTAAAAAAAAATTTACCACTCGCTATTTTATTTTTTCTGTTCAAGGAGCAAAAAACATTATATACAATCAGTTTTTCGCCTATAACTATTTCAGTTTTGATTTTACAAAAAAAATTATGCAAACAAAAGTTGTAGATCTTAAAAAAATACATCGATTTTCTTCTTTGTTTAGGCAAAAAAAAACTTTTTTAAGCTTGAAAAAGAAGATCTTTTGCAGTCGAATCTTACAGAAATAAAATTGACGTTCGTTTTTCGCCTATAACTATTTCAGTTTTGATTTTACAAAAAAAAATTATTGAAGTAAAGTTGTAGATCTTAAAAAAATACATCGGTTTTCTTCTTTGTTTTAAGGTTTTTTTTGCCTAAACAAAGGACGAAATCGATTTATTTTTTCAAGATCTACTATTAATATAAACTAATTTTTTTGTAAAATCGAAACTGAAATAGTTATAAGCGAAAACCGAACGATATTAGTTATTTATGGAGAATTCGACTATAAAAGATTTTCTTTTTCAAGCTTAACAAACAAAGAAGAAAACCGATGTATTTTTTTAAGATCTACAACTTTACTTCAATAATTTTTTTTTGTAAAATCAAAACTGAAACAGTTATTGGCGAAAAACGAACGATATTAGTTAAATCTGTAATATTCGACTATTAAAGATCTTACTTTTTCAGCGAAAATAGGCGAAAAACGAACGTTAATTTTATTTCTGTAAAATTCGACTGCAAAAGATCTTCTTTTTCAAGCTTAAAAAAGTTTTTTTTTGCCTAAACAAAGAAGAAAATCGATGTATTTTTTTAAGATCTACAACTTTTGTTTGCATATTTGTTTTTGTAAAATCAAAACTGAAATAGTTATAGGTGAAAAACTGATTGTATCGAATGTTTTTTGCTCCTTAAACAGAAAAAATAAATTGGCGAGTGGTAAATTTTTTTTTTAAATTCTGATAAGTTTCACGGATGACTTTTAGACCGTAAACAACCTAATTCCGGTTCAAGGTTATGAAAATTAAAATAAAGCATTTTTTGTGGGGTACCCTAATGTATACCATAATCGATTTTAAACTTTAACACTTAAAATAAGGGTAACAACTTACAATATAAGTAAGTTCAACTTTAATCACATTTCAATATTCGCATAACATAATTACAAATTATGATATACAATTTAAACAAAGTTTGTTTTTAAATATGAACTTAATTTTCATATAATTTATAAAGAAATTAAAATAAATATATATTTATTTATGCGGACTAAGGCAAAAATATTTATTTATTTAAAATTGACCGACACTCAATAATGAATTGAATACATAATGAATAATGAATAATGTACATAATGAATTGATTGTTTATTAGTCAATTGATCAAATTATTAAAATAATATCCAATTTTTGAGGGACGTAAATTGAGAAATAATTGGAGAAATTTATTGTAACCAGTAATATAAATACCGTAAATATTAAGTTAACAAGTTTGTTTTAAACTCTAACTGAAAAGAAGTCTGCCCGATAGGGTATCGTCTAAAGGTTATGCATCGGATTCCTAGCACCGACGTCATAGACTTAGATTCAACGGGATCATGTGAACCATTATAGAAAATTTCCAGTTTGGCTTTAAAACAAATGCGCATGTTCCTTTCTCGAATAATAAGGCAAATACTGCTTCCCAATTTGAATAAATTTCTTTTTTATTATGATTATATTTTATTTTTTTCTTATTATAAAATTTATTGTTTTTCATTGTAGGTTATTTCTATTTGTTTTATTTTTTTATCAATGAATTTTAAAGTATTTCAATTTTTAAATTAATTCATGTTACAAAGTTGAAAGAATAAAACGTTGTATTGGGTTCGTATTTAATGAATTTTATTCTCTCGCAATTTCGAAATTTTGTAAACTTTTGCTCGAAAAATAAAATACATCATTAAAACTAACCCAATAAAATACTAATATGTGTCAAATGTTTCAAGATAAAAATATTTTCCATTATTTATTTGTGAGAAAAATTGATTAACAAAATGTATGAAACTGATACCTTTAACAAATTTAACGATTTTTTAAAACTTATTATAACAAAATTGATTATTCCTTAAAACAGATTCTGAGCTTTTGACAATGCGAATAAAAGACTGTGATTGTACTAAAAGGCATTTTTCTCCTGTTCCCTGTTTTCCTAATTTTTATTGATAAGCAGAAGTCCTTCATTGGAAAAGGAAAATTGCCGGCTATGGTTTGCTTAGTACGCTTCATAAAATCTATTACCATTCGCCATTTGTTACCCAAATCATTACCTGAGCGATTTGTTATCTGAAGCACAGACGAATGCCAAGGACTAACACTTTGCGAACTGAAAAAATAAGAAACAGTGGAATGCTTAGGAGCAGACTGGATTTTTTTTTTGTATATACAGACTGATGTTGCTTTTACTTAAGATTTGGAACTTTTTTTAAAATTTTTATATTTATCGTAGTCAGTTTTCATCATGAATTGACTTTTCTTTAATCGAAATCACCGTAACTTAGGCCTACTTAAGTTTTATTTTCATAGATTTGCACCATATACCTGCCAGTTTGTCCTCTACATTCTCTTAAAGACCGTCAGTTAATGTGACTAAGGCAATTTTGATTTAGCACACTTTACTCTTTTTGGCCGCTTACGTATTGGATACTACGTGGTATGTGTTGTCAAAAGAACTTTCAATTTGAAAGAGTTATGGACTTGTGAACATGCGTAACCCCAAAGTAATCTATACAACTCGGAATTGAATAATTCATAAATAATTCAAGAGCACAAAACCGTTTTCGACGACGGTGTTAGATCTATAAAGAAATGTGTTAAACATTTAGGTATATAAATCGGCGCCACACAAGCTTTGCCAAACTGTAACTAAAGTTAACTGAACACTGCGTATGAAATGATTTTTAGTACTATTAGCCAGATGTTTGGTATACGAGACTTTATTCTGTCTTCTTCCAATACTTTTTCCGGGTAAAGTGCTTAACTCAAGAGCTTTCTCACACTCTAAGGTCTGGTACATTGATAGTCGATTTGTTAAAGTAATTACAATAGACCCGATCAATCAAAATACCATTATAGTATGTTGATACTGGCGTTGCAGGTCGAGGTCACCAATTATCAAAATTTGCACGTCAATAAACTGTTAATTTTTCCACTTCTTTTCACTCAATTGCAAAACATCGATTCTGTTGATTACCAACCTTAGCTCTGATGTAAATGCTTTTACTGAGAACAAGCTATTCAAAAATCCATTCTTCCCTTAAAATAAACCGCAGAAATTGTTTACCCGACAATTTAATAGAGAGAACTAAATCTGATTAAACGCTATACCTTCCGTAACATTCTTATTTCAAAGTGTGATACAGCGTACACAAAACTGTCAAACCGATGATAAATGTACCTGAAATAATCACCTCAAATCTAATTGCAAATCTCCAAAACTGTTTTGCTTGACTCTCTCATGTAGAAAGCATTCAGTATCAAAACTCTAAAACTTCTAACTTTTAGTCTCCAACTTAGCATTAGGCAAATCGAAAGACAAACTAAACTAATTGGCATTTCGATAGACTGTTAAACGGTTGCCACTATCCTTAAGGCCATCCCATAAAAATGCTGTGACGACGCCATAACATAAATATTAAAATTGTGCATTTATGATCTAGGTCAAGTAGTATGATCTAGTTTATGGTCTAGACCTTCAAAAAATATAAATGCTGAAATAATAGTAATTTATTGTGTGTTTTATGCAATATTTTATTCGAATAAGCAATGCAAAATTACGAGAGAATAAAATTCATTAAACACAAACCCAAAACAAAGATTTATCCTTCCAACAGAATAGCATGTATTAATTTAAAGTGAATTATTTTAAAATTCATTGATAAAACAAGTCAAACGAATAAAGAAAAACCACAATTTTTTGTATAATTAATTCCAAACAATTAAATAAATTTGATTCAATTTCGATACCTATTTAATAGTTCAATATTTTGAAAATGAAACAACCTACAATGAAAGACATAAAATTTTATACTAATGAGAAACCAAAAAACAATCATAAAACAAATAATCTTTTTTACACTGGAAATTTGATTCAATTTAATGATAGTAGCCTTTGTCTTTTTCAGTATTCGGGAGAGAGACATGCGCATTAGTATGAATTTGTTGTTTTTTATATAATCAGCATATTGTTGATATTGTTGATTTTTTGTTAAATACAATCAAATTTTTATAAAATCATAAACATTTGTTTATTGTGTTCCGCTACATTCACGGAACAGAATAAAATTAACAGCTGTTTATTTTATTGTATCAAAACTAATAACGAACACAATTATGGTTGTAAAACAGAAATAGACCTATATTTATAGTTGTCGAAAGGATAAAAATAGTTAAATGGTTATGATTCAGGAAACTTTTTTCTTGTGGAGTCTCATATCAAAATGGTACCAGACGAACATTTAGTCCTCACTGCCGCTAATGGATCTAATATTAAAAGTTTTGGTTTTAAATTGTTGTGTCTCGATCTAGCCCTCCGTCGTGAATTACGTCATCCATTTGTCGTTGTGTCAATCAATAAACTTATAATAGTGGCCGACTTTCTTTCAAAATTCAGCATAGTTGTCGACCTCAAGCGTAAGCAATTGCTTGATGAAATGGAAGGAAAATATTTTATCGAATGATAAAACGTTAACACCGAGACATTTTCCGATACATGGAACATATGTAGCCATTCCCCATTCATCTCAAATATGACGGCACAGTAAAACACAACGTGTTTCATCAAATAATCACTGAAGAATGTTTTCCTTTTTTTTAGACCACGTCGGCTGAAGTCTGAAAAGTACATCATTGCCAAAATAAGTTTGATTAGATGTTTCAACTAGGATTAGTAAAGCCTTCTTCCTCATATGTATCGTCACCGCTCCATCTTGTAACCCAAAAGAGGGAGATTAAGCCGACTTAATGCCGTAACGATACCAGATTGGTATCCTAATCCCCATGTTTAAGATTTTTCAATACACCTGTGTGGTCGCACAATCTTTTGAAAATTGATTTAGTACATGCTTTTCACCAAATATTTGTAGCTGAAGAAGATGTACACAAAACTGCAATAACGGTTCCATTTGTTCTCTTCGAGTTTATTAGAAAAAAAAATTTATTTTCGTGTCCATTGACGATATTTTGGTGACCAGTAAAAATGCAGATGAACACCAAAAACAATTACGCCTTCTTTTCAAAAGGCTAACTGATTGGTGTTCTTACCCTAAAATTGTACTCTAAAGCCATGACAGTTCTGCAAATGGCATAATGCCATCTAGACACAACGGTTTGTGGGTATTTTAAATTAGTTCCAGATAGATTTATACCAAAACTGGCAGAATTACTATAAGCATTAGTTCACACCAACCTCGCATCCCTCATAAATCAAGGCAAGAAAGCAAAATTTTCTTGGCGTGTTGAATGTAGTGCAGCTATTGATTTTGTCAAACCAGCACTGGAGCGTACAACACTTTTGCCACATTCTCAACAGAGCTCATTTTCCTGAATAGAAGCAGTACTACAACAGTTATAGATTAATGTTGGCAGTTATTACCATTTTTCTCTCGCAAGCTTTTGCTTTCTGTTTCGTTTACTGTCCACAAACTTCCGACCATTGCTATTACATTAAACACGGAACGTAGTCCCAGACAGGCTCCACATTTGGACTATCTGGCGCAGTTTACCACTGATATCAGGAAAAAGAACGTGGTGGCGAATACGCTTTCACGATCATATGAAGAAATAGCTCTTGGTATTACCGGGTATGGACATCTAACAACTCATTCAACTTTAGGAGTCCGATAAAGAACTCCAGAACTTGTTGCTTGTTCAAAATACGAAAAAAAATTAGTTCAAACTGAAACCAATCTCTTTCGAGCACGCTCATAAGCCAATTTGGTGTGAGACTACCTCGGAAAAAACCTTGTCGGTATATTCCCGACGAATTAAGACGTAATATTTTTAATAATTTATATTATTTTTCCCACCCAGGTGTTCGTTCTTCACAGAAGTTAATTTCTTCAATGCACCTTTGGCTATCTATGAATATTGACGTTTGATTTTGGTCTAAAACATGCAAACGATCTAAAACAGTGATCAGAGTTTTATTTTTTTACGGGCGCTCGCACTTATTTTAAAAATAAAACCACCGGGTTTTATTTTTTATTTTTCGCCCTTGCTCTTAAGGGGGTGGAGGGTGGGGGATTAGGGTATGGGTTTAAAGACGAAAAAAAAGCAAATTTTTGAGATTTTTTTGCGGTGACATGAGTAACATAATTTTAATAAATTTAATTACATATTATTGTACAACTTTTGAAGTATGTCAGAAAAAATTTTCAATGAAAAATATTGATAAATAAGCCGGTGACGTTGAATCTCCAGAGGCGCCTTGAAAAAAAGTGGTTTTGCGGTGAACATCATAACTCGTTACCGGATCATCTGAATCAACAAAATTGATATGCGTTTTGAAGGTGATGTATTTCTCGAGGTAATCAGGAAGTTTTTTTTCTATTTTTTGCAGCACTTGGAAGTGAAAAACGCGATTTTAGCTCAAAAATCGCGGTTAATTTGTTATTAAAAAATAGAAAAAAAAATGAAAAAAAAAAAACTTCCTGATTACCTGTTGATTTATGTGAAAAAGTAATGTTCAATTTTTCAAAAGGATCGGTTCAGTAGATTTTGAGTTCTAATGTTCACGAACTTCAAAAATGACGTTTTCGGGAAAATCAGGTATCACGACCGGTCGTTTGAAACACTGTAACTCCGTTAGTTTTACTCAGATTGACTTAAAATTTGTACACAATATTCTCGACATATTGTTCATTCAGAAAAAAAAATGCAAAAAAAATAATTTCAAAACCATACCATATCGTTTGAAACGCTGTATCTCCGTTAGTTTTACTCGGATTTGCTTAAAATTTGTACATAATATTCTCGACATTATGTTTCCTCAGAAAAAAAAAAATAAAAAAAAAATGCAAAAAAAATAATTTTAAAACCATGCCCCCCCCCCTCCCCTTGCCTTAAGATAAAATAAAAGAATATTTAAAATATTTTTGTGAGCAAAATAAAAAATCATAAGAAAAGATTTTGTTGGGAGATAATTATTTGAAAGTTTTTTTATTTTTCCTTTCTTTGTTTGTTTTGATTAGAGCTTTTTAGAAAATAAGTGAGTTCGATATGACTAAAAAAAAACATCGTTTTCTGAAAAAAAAAAAAAAAAAAAAAAAAACAACAACAACAATTCTATAGAGTTGTTCATTTCCATCAGATAATGCAGTTACTTCAGTCAAATCTAACGTGGTTCATGTTTTTTGTCGGTTTTAATTTGATTAAAAAAAACTTGCATTCTCGTTTATGAATTAAAACGTGTATGAATAGATAGGATTAAAATATATCAGTAATTAATTAATTAATAAAAATAATAATCAAAAAAAATTAATTAATAATTTTATAGTTATATTTTTATTGCAAATAAATTCGTTTAATAAATAATGTAGTGACAATAAATAATTTTTTTAGCTTCATGCTTAATTATGAAGCTAAAAAAATTATTTATTGTCACTACATTATTTATTAAACGAATTTATTTGCAATAAAAATATAACTATAAAATTTTCATTAACAACAAATTAAAAATAGTTTATTATTAAATTATGTAAAAACAATAAATTACAACAACATGAAATCATTATCTAAAATTATGACCCAATCAATCGTATAAATTTCTAAAATCTTTCTTATCAAACAACGACACAGGACGAAAATTACCAAAATAAAACAAAAAAAAACAAAAATATCTATAACGGATAGTTAGAAAAAAAAACAGATTTTATTCCTCTTTTCTTTTGAGCGAAATAAAATAAAACAAAATAAAATCTACGCACAAACATTTATTTTTAGCATAAAATTAAAATTTCCGAGGGTGATCGATAAGAAAATATAATTTTGCTCTTTGTGAGCGGCTTTTATTTTGCAAGACAAAAACTTTTTGAACGCAAAATAAAATAAAAATTAGCGAACTGAGCCTAAATCAACCGTCATACACAGACCGAATTTGGTAGGTTTGATATTCCAAGCGTTTACCCGTTTGACAAAATATTTGTTATCTTTTCCAAATTATTGTATAACCATGACAACAAATGATAACAACTATGTTAATTGGCTAATGAAATTTTGAATTTAAGGGTTGCTTTGATGAAAAATTCTATTTTTCATAGAATTTAAACAAATACAAATGCTTTTTAATTTTTAGGACGTAACTATGACAACAAAATAAATAGTTAAAAAGTGACACTTTAAGATCGCAAATCACAGTAATAAAGCAACACTTTAATATGTAGGCGAATAAAAAACGCTTTTTTCAATCTTTTTTTACTTTTAACAATTTCCTAAAGTTTCGGTTTTTTATTTAAAAAATTTTCGTTGTTCATTTTTTTTGATGTTTATGAAAAGTTTCTTGAAATATTAAAATAAAATTAATAATGGCGTAACTGTCGTTTTTATTGTTTAGTTTACATCATTTAAAACTCACTAGTTAAAGTTTGGTTTTTTTTACACATTTCATATGCAACAACCTTGTTACTTTATGCAAAAGACGAATAATTAAATTTATAATATGTGTAATGAAACTTTTGCGGTTCATTTTTTTTCTCTTCCTACATTAAAAAAGATTATTCTAAATCTAAAAGCTTTATCTAGATTTGCATTTTTAGAGAGTAAATATTACCGTTTTAGTTGTTCTAACATAACAAACAATAGAAGCAAAACAATAAAGTTTCATTTTAATTTGCAACTGTATTTTCTTAAGTATAATTATTGTTTGTTGAAGTTGTTTTGAAAATTTTAGTGGTTGTATAGCTAAGATAAAAACTAGAAAGACCTATACACGTTTCTACTTAAAAATAATTTATACATGTTTAAGACGATAATTTTTCGAATATTTTCTTGTTTAGTTTTTATTTAATTTTTTTTTTAATTATATGTCTGCAGTGAGATATGAAATTAATGTTAAATGAAAATATTATTTTATCTATGTAAGCTTTGTTATTTTACTGCCTTTCGTTTGCCAAATTTAATAAAATTTTACTATCTTAGATGTTAATGGTGGAATTCATGTTTATTGACTGCGTATTTAAACTAAAGAAATGACAATGATAAAGAAATTTCTTTATTTTGGGACAAATAAATGCTTATAGTTTGTTATTTTTCAAGGAAAAAATATGAAGGGGATGAAATCTCACAGCTCCGAGATATCAAGACTTCGGTCGGGGGTAAGAACTTTGATATAGTTTTCGACAAAAAACTTTTATGAGGACATTGTTTTTAATTTTTGGGCAGCGAGTTTTTTAGCATTAAATGGACAACGAATTTTTTAGCATTAAATCGTGATATTAAATACCTACAACATCGTCGCACTGTTTCTGATCTCGTTGTTTTTTATATAAATATCCTCGTTTACATCATAACGATAATTGTAATAACAGTCGATGGACATTTTTATCATATAATTAAACCATTTAATTAATTTTTTCATTCAAAAATTACTCTATCAAATATGCCGCATCTTCTTTAAAAGTATCATATTACTTCGGTCTGAAAGACCTAAGTATTGCATTCATGAGCCAAAATTGAAATTCTTCTTCCACTTTTTTTGGCATTTCTCGACGTTTTAGGACCTACTGATTCTAAAAAAGCAAAAAAAAAAATGAATGTCTGTCTGCCGTCCGGCCGTCACAACCTACGAATTCTAGAAAACCGCTCGACGGATTTCAAAAATTATTTTTTCTAAAAATAGGTATACTCAATGAAAAGAGCCGAAAGGACGATGTGTTCGATAACTGTACCGGAAGTGTGTCAAAAAATCGTTAAGTGTGTCAAAACAAGGAAATTTGCATCTTTTTTGCTTAAAAAACGTTCATTTTAAGTGATTACGAGTAGGAACATTAAATTTGGAGAAATCTTGATAGTCGGTATTGGTATGTGGGACCAAAATCTAGATTATTGCATTATAAGTTTGTCAAAACAATGTTGTCAAGTGTGTCCAAAGAAAGATTTTTATTTATTTTTTTACCAAATTGTTTGGAAAAAAACAAAATTAGTTATTTGTATGACGTGAAATTTTATTATTATTATTGAGAATGAGCGTTATAGCATTATAAGTTACTCAAAAAAATGTTGTCAAGTGTGTCAAGAGAAAGATTTTTATTTATTTTTTTACCCAATTTTTTGGAAAAATAAAATTAATTATTTGTTCGACATGAGATTTTATTATTATTATTGAGAATTATAAGTTAGTCAAAAAAATAATTTCAAGTGTGTCAAAAGAATGTTTTTCATTTATTTTTTCAGAATTTGTTAGATATAAAATAAGCTCCAATTTAGTAAAAAAAAAATAAGGTGTAGCGCCATCTTTTCTTCAATTACAGCGTTGTTTTCTTATGTTACACCGTTAAAAATTATTTCAAAAAATTAACAGTGTACATTTTTAAAAACTTTGTTTTAATACCTATTCAACGACATATCATTTATGAAAATCGATTGAGTAGTTTTTCTACAATCGCTCGTCAAAATGCACTCACGTCACAAAATAACAAAAAATTGAGGGGCACCCTGTGAAGACCCCTGGTCGAAAAAAAAAATTCTAAGAGAACTTGTATTTTTTATTTATGAAAGACTATCTATAAACAAAAAAAAAATCAAAATTAAAAGGGGTCAAGTCAAAATGTTGTTGAATCTTCGTGAAATTGCTCATAGTATTGTAAACAGTGTGATTAGAATTAGCTTATATAATATATATTATCAACTTAAGTTGATATTTACAGTAATTAGTAAACGCGTATTCTTAAAACAATCCATTTATCTGTCACACCCTTTTTAATTTGTACGAGTATAATATCCATTATATCCACTAATTTTATTAAACGCAACCATCGTGCCTTTTAAACAACAACTAAACTAAACAACCATTTTTAAAATCCTAAATCAATCCTACGAAAAGGTTAAACCTTTCTTTTTATTCCAAGGTGCGATAGACATAATAATTCAAAATGAATGAAAAACACTCAAAATTCCTATAAATATTTTTTTCTAGCATTGTCAGTCATATTTTTGAATTCAATGTCAAAAAAGGATCAAGAGTTTTTTTATTTTATTATTTTGATAAGTTTATAATCTTGATTAGAAACGAGAAAAATGATTAGGGTTAAATTTTTTGGGGAAAAATGTGTTTTATTTCTATTTTTGTAAATATGATAATCAAACGAAAAGTGTGCACCTTTTAGATTATCTTAAAGGATTTCATTACAGCTTAGAAATTGAAATTAGAATTATAATAATCATAGTTCAGTTGTTATAATTGTTTTTGTTTAATGAAGATACTGCTTTGAATTTTGAATCAAAAATCAACTTTGTTTTAATAAATCGTTTTATTTTACGATATAACACATTTAAATAATGGTTACCTACAATGCTCGACTACAATGCTCTACAAATTGAAAATAACTTTTTTGAACTTATAGATTCAAACATATCAAATTAAACACCAAAAAATTTATTTTTAATTTTTATCTGATTTGATTTTCTTTTTCCTTTTAAGTAAAGTTATCAACAATATATCAAAAAAAAATTTTTTAAATATTTAGTATTGTCCAATGAGAGCAATTATGTTCAAGTATTTAAACAGTTCTTTTAAATTAATTGTGTTGTGTTAAACAAAAAATAATGAATTTTTTACAGACTTTAAATGATCAAAATATATAAATCGATGAACAATAGAATAGAAAATGCCAACTAATCTTTAAATAAAATATCTGAAAAATATTTGTGGTTGAGTTGGGAAAAAAAATTAATTATTTGTTTTATAATTATCTGTTTATTTTCTGTAAAGTTGCTAGCATGTTTTATGAAATAAATAAAATTAACTGTAAATTTTTGTATATTCAAAAATGAAAAATGTCAACATAAATAAACTTTATCATTCACATAGTATTGATTTTTTTTTTCATTCAAACGAACAAACTTTTCATTAAAAAAAATTCTAATGTAGTTAGTTCTATGATTTTTTAAAGTAATATTTATGCAAAATATCAAATGCACTTTACTGCAGGATTTCAAAAAAATTAAAACTGTAACGAGAACTTGTTTTTAGTTATTATAAAAAAAGTTATTCAAAGAGTTCTGTCATTCAAATATTTATGAAAGAACTTGAAATGCATAACTTAAGATAATTAAAAGTTTCTCGATTGTAGGAACGTACTCGTACAGTTATTGTATACACAAGTATTTCATATACTAAACAAAATGATTTTGTTCTTTCAAACCTATTGTTTGAATATGTAATACAATTTTTGCAGTGAAATAAGAACTCAACACAGAAAATGGTTGTTGTTGCCTATATAATTGTTCGTACAATCTGGCACCTCAACGAAGTCATTACCATTCATTACGGGAATTACCATTCTTTATTCCCTTTTCATATTAACAATATTTTATATATTAATATTATGTAAACTCAAATCATTTAATGTCAGAAATACAAAAAGGTATTTTCTGATTGACATCTTTTATTTATGCAAATCACAAAATATTGTTTATTTTATTTATATTTATTGTATATTAATATCATCAAAAACAAAAATATTTATCTGGTGTTTATATAAAATTCTTTAAAATTATCGAAACGATAGGAAATGTCATACATATATATTTAAATTGATTGATTTTGAAATAACTTTGAGTTATAGTATTAACATTTTTATCTTCTTTCCTTTCAGTCTGTTCTTGAATATGATTCAATGAATTTGAGATTGAGATAAATTGAAAGCTTATTACGTCTACAAAAAAATATTTTTCAAAATAATTATAATAGTTTTTTTCTTCAATAAGGCAGAGGAGGTAGGGCTTGGTTCATAGTCGTTTCCTAGAAGAATAGATTCCTAGAAAAATAACGATTTCTTTTGTTCTATTTGTTTACTCTACGAATATTTTTTTGCATGTATTTTATTTGTTGTGGCTGTATTATCTTGTTTTTCCATAATATTTTTATAACACATGTTTGATGACGATGACTTAAATAATTTTACCTTTGTTATAATGATGATTGAAAAAGAGTATAGTTTAAACTGCGGTTAAATAGAATTTTGTTTGACTATACTAGAAAATGGTAAACAGGAATACATTTAAAGTAGAATATCTCTACTGTTGGGTACTCCGACTTTCTCAAGAACGACTTGATCCTCTTACGTTAGCTTTAAGATCCAAAACACAACCATTCTAAAGTTATGTTACCGCCGATCGAGTTTTGTTGCATGCCTTAATTCCTCGATGGACGCGAACGATATCACCTTAATAAGGGTCTGTTGCTTTTCCAGACCATTTATTAAATTTTTACCTAGTTTTCCTTCTTGTGAGTTGTAATTTCATTGATTACAACCAGAAATTAGCAAGAACAAAAACTTATTTTCGGTAATATGTCATAAACCAATAATATATGTCCAATAATACAGAAAACCTTCCTTCACCCTTCTGCCATCTAAAAGTTTTCAGTATTCTTCAATACATTTTTGGTTCCTCAAAAAAGGATAAATGAATTTTTCGTTTTTTCAAAAGCTACATAAAAGTAACCGATCCGAAATTTCCGGTCAATAGAATAGGGTTCCTTGTTTTGTTTTTTCAAACTGCGGAACCATTTGCTCAGTACTACAAGCAGATCCAACAAGCAGATCCAAAAACACTAATCCAATTTTTTGCATATGGCAATGTTCATTGTTTTTTTTATGTGGCGGCAATAAATTGGGCTTGAAGAATATCGGAGGTTTTGGTTTTGCTTACCCAGGGTCATACCCTCGATATTCAAAACCTAATTATTTAACGCCATATGCAAAAACTAATTAACCTTGACATATGCAAAAGTTTACTGTTACTACTGGTTTCAAAACCTCCGATATCATAACCCTACTGATTCACCCCATTTGCAATAAACAATTAACAAAAAAAAATTGGATATGCAAAAAATTGGATTAGTGTTTTTGATGAAATTTTTTGAATTTTTTTTATATGGAGTTTTAGTTTTCCAGATGGCGTTATGGTGATTTTTTGAATTTTTTTTATATGGATTTTTTATTTCAAAATGGCGCTACAAGTTCACGATTTTTTTTTGTGCTAAAAAATGAGTTAGGCTTCTATATATCGGAGGTTTCGCTGTTTTTATTAAATTTTTATATATGGAGTTTTATATTTCAAGAGTGTTAAATTTTTTATATTGACTTTAATATTTCAAAATGGTGCTATCTGTCACGATTTTTTCTGTGCTAAAAAAAATAATCAGGCTTTGAATATAGAAGGTTTTTAATAGATTAAAACCCCCTATATATAAGCCTGATTCATTTTTTAGCATACAAAATCGTGAACTTGAAGCGTCATATGGCGTCAAATAATAAGGCTTTGATTATCGAGGGTTTTCCTAGGTCGCACAACAACATCATTCTGATATGTTGATGGACGATTTTATTTTTTATTGTATTTTCTTTTTTCGACCATCACTAATGTTTACAGCTGTGGTGAAATATTGCCGAATTCTTATGTTAAAGAAGATAAAGCAATGATTATCAATAATTAAACTGCTTTAAAACTGTTAGCAGATCGGGATTCATGAATTTCAGCTGGAAGTTCGTTGTATGTTAACCGTCCTATGGATTTGATTGTTTACCGTAGTTGATGCATACCATTAATACACTAAGGTTTTGTCTTGTTTGTGTATTGTATTCGTTTTGTTATTCGTGAAAGGAAAAATTACCTATCACACACAAAATGTTCATGGGGGCCGTTTAACCAGCATGTTTAAATGTTAAATGTTTAACCAGCATTCCAATTCAAACCTATTGAATCCTATTAAATTCAATATAATTTCAATAGGATTAAATTTCAATCAATTAAAATTGGGATCTAACAGGAAAAGAGGTTCAGTAGAATTCTAATGGAAATTTCCAATTGTATTTCAATCGGATTAGGAAAATTTGATTAGGAAAATGAAACTTAGAAGAAATATTAACCGTGCCAGAGGATCTGTAGGATTCTATTGGAAATCTCCAATTGAATTTCAATCGGAAATTAAGAGATTCGATAGGAAAAAAGAACTTAGAAAAAAATAAAACAATCTTATGAATTTAACCGGTTTTAATTGGAAATTTTCAATTGAGTTTTAATAGGAATTCAGGAATTTTATTCGGAAATGGAACTTTGAAGAAATATGTTAATTGTATGAACATTGAACAGGATTTGTTTAGAAATTTCGAATTGACTTTAAATAGGAATTTAAGAAACTCAATGGAGAAGAATATGAAGAGATGTTAAGCGGACGTATAGAAAACGAGGCAGAGAGTAATAAAGAGAATATTTGTTTATCCAGTGATTTTAGTAATAGTTCGTAAAAATAAATAAATAAAATTACTTTGTATTGTTGGTTAATTTAATTTCCGCCGTTCGATTGTGACATTGCAAATGAATCCTATCGAAAAATAATAATAGGATTAATCTGCAATTTATTTTTATTGTAACTATAAATAAAAAGATTTAATAGGAATGAATAGGATTAATCGGAATTCTGCAACGGAAATTTCCAATTAATTCCTATTTATATACATTTCCTATAGAATCCTATCCATTACGGTTGAAAAATAAAATAGAGATATTTAATAGGAATGAATAGGATTGTATTATAAATAGAATTTTTGAATAGGAATTAATTGAAAATTCCCAATGCAGAATTCCGATTAATCCAATTAATTTTTTTCAATAGGTTTCAATTGGAATGTTTAACTAACCAGTGGGCGCCAGAGCATTAAAACATTCTTGTCAAGAAAATTTAATATGAATTTTTATTAACTCAAAATTGTATTGCGGTGAGATCTTCGTATAATAACGTATATATTTTACTTAATCAAACTGCCTTCTTGATTTCACACAGTTCTTTAAAATTTCATTCACAAAATCTTTAATAATAAAACAAATAAAAATATTATAATTTTAATCAATTGTAATTATTAAACACTTCTAAAACGATCTTTTGAAATAAATTCTTCAACTAGTTCCAGTTCTAATAAACCATCTTCAGAGAGAATTTTTTGCAAAAAATATTTTATCCACGGCTACTAAAGAATATATGTTTTCCATGTGTCTTCTATTGTAATTTTATACATTCTCTCACTTGATGTAGAATATGATGCAATCGTTACATTCTACAACAGTTCTATAGTTTATTAAATATTCTCCTAACAAAATAAAAACCTAATTTGTTGGTATAGTAATATCAAAAGGTTAAAACGAGAACAATACATATATAAAATATAAAATAAAAAATTTAACATTTTCCGTTATGTCAATTGTTTTGTTTTTCTATGCTATCTATAATGTATTTCAATATGGTGATGAAAACTTTAACAGGCAAACTGGAAATTAATCGAAATATTTTGCAGTCGTGGATAAAATAGCATCGTGTATTCGCATAGGATGATGGCAATTCTTCACTCGGATGAAACTTCATCCTCGTGAAGAATTTCCATCATTCTAACTAAACTCATACAAGAATCAACAATTCTGAGGGTGGTTTATTAAAACTGGAACTAGTTGAAGAATTTATTTCAAAAGATCGTTTTAGAAGTGTTTGATAAATAATTGATTAAAATTATAATATTTTTATTTATTTTATTATTAAAGATTTTGTGAATGTTTATTAGCAGGAGAAGAGTTATAAGAGTTGATGTAGAGTTATTAATTACACTGCCTAACAAATTGAAAAGCAAAAATATAATAAGGGAATTTCAAACTATTTTCCAAAGCGAAAAACAAGAACTCTTTAAAAACTAATTTGTTTTTTAAAATTTTTTTATTTAAATGTTCGCCACAACACTCTCCTCCTAGTGCCATCGAAGATTGAACGATAAAAGAAAAGAAGTGGAATTGGGGAGGAAAGAAGGAAAGAGTTTTGCTTATGTAGTTGTAGCGAAAAAGAAGGAGTTTAGAGGTGTCCGAAAAATTAGAGCGGACAGTTGTCTGTACGAAACAGTGTTTATTGTGTGTGATACCTCTTCAGGTAATCCACGACCTTTTATTCCCAAGCAATTTCGTCAATCTGTTTTCGAAAGTCTCTATAATTTATCTCACCCAGGAGTCCACAGTTCTGTCAAACTCCTTTAGGATCAATCTCCTCTGGGTAATTATCCTCAAACTTCTCAACGATTTTCCGAGATTCATATGGAAATTATTGGTCCACTCCCTACCTTTAAGGACAAACGGTATTGTGTCACAATTATTGACCGTCATACTTGATGGCGTGAAGCCATTCCTATCTCAGATATCACAGCTGAAACGGGAACATCAGCTTTCTACTCCAATTGGATTTCTCGCTTCGGAGTACCTTCAGTAATCGTCACTGATCAGGGCTCCCAATTCTAATCCAATCTCTTTAATGAGTTGTCAAAACTTATCGGTTTCGAACGTAAACGAACTACAAGTTACAATCCAAAATGTAACGGACTAAGCGAACGTTGGCACTGATCTCTAAAATCCGTGATCCCGCGCTGTCATACTGGCAGATCGCAGAGAGACTTCTTTGTCCGAACTGCGTACAAATGGAATAGTTTGCCGGAACACTTAGTCTCAGGTGGCTTCAATCCACAGATGTTTAAAAAAAAGCGTTAATCTACACCTCAGAACGCCAGTTGTTGTGGGGCCCAGGTCTAGACCTAGGTCTTAAAAGGTATTTATGTGTTGTTGTGACACATATTTCTAAACCCTATTACACAACACATTTTATTAAAAAAAAAAAAAAAATGGCCTACGACAGAACGGACTGGACACGAATATTACCGTCAATACTACTTGATTACTAACATACGTCTTCCAGGAGAATTCTTCAGCCAAAATTCTAATTCCACTCCACAATCTGATTTTGTTTCACAATTGAAACAACATTTTACTCACCTCCGTCCCTCTATTGCGTCAAGACACACTTCAAGTCATTAGCTGCGATGATAAAAATTTCGTTATTGACCAAAAAGGTCAACATATTTGAGTTTTCATTGACAGATTAAAACCTTCCTTAATGAATAATCTCAAGACGACTCATCTCAAAACTCCCCTACTTCGAGTACTAATCTCAGTCGCACAGACAAAACTTCGTCTTCTACAGATATTGTCCACTCTATTTCTTCGGACACATTCCAGTCTACTCCTTCTACCTCTGCAGAAACAGGACAATGCGAAGCTAAGGCGCATGTATCATCTAAGAGGGTTAAATTCGACCCCATTCCGTAACAACACATATGCCATCCTGCACCCACAACTACGCGAGCAGGCAGAACCATTCGTACCCCTACTCACTTCCTTTGTCCTGTTGCACATTCACCTATATCGTCCCATCTTCGATGGCACTAGGTGGGGAGTATTGTGGCGAACATCTAATTAAAATTTTCAAAATTTCAAATTTAGTATTCGATGTTTTTTTGGTTTTTAGAAATAAACAAAATTATTTTTTAATGCTAGTTTTTCCACAATTCAAAAATACATAATACATAATAAGGGAATTTCAAACTATTTTCCAAATAGAAAAACAAAAACTACAAAAACTAATTTGTTTTTTATAAAGTTTAAACAATAAAAACATTGCCTACTACAATTAAAATTTTGAAATTTTTTTATTTATATGTTCCACAAATGTGTTTTTTGAAAAATTGTGTGAAATCAAAAAGGCAGTTCTTTGCAGCAATCTCACGCTTTTTTTCGTAGTTTTGTTTACATATATACTTGTAAAAAATATATTAAAAAGTCAACTCCGTGAATATACTCAAAGCTTATTGTTTATAATTTTGTTTTTTATTTAAATTCTAAACAAGTGTTTTGGATGATTTCTTTTTATTATTTATAACTTTTAGCCTAATTAGAAACAAAATAAAA